>PVHY01001222.1:69970-169490 GCA_004024945.1 Uropsilus gracilis
CCCCGCTGCTGGAAAACTGGGACATGAGCATGGAGGACCTTTAGATCTAGCTCATTAGATTGTATTTTATGGGTTCAGTCTACTTTAGCATTTGTCTAGCACTTGGCACTTCATAAGCATGGTGGTCCACTTTAGTGTCCCAGCGAACAGAGAGTGAGGTCACCAAGAGAAAGGAGAGGGCATCGAATTATTTTGTGTGCGCTCTCTCTCTCACTCTCTCTCTCTCTCGCACAATCTCTCTCTCTCGCCAGCCAAATGACCACAAGCCACAGAATTTAACATCATCAGTAGATAAAATGTTTTCTTTTTTTGTGTTTGTTTGGTTTTCAATTCATATGTTTTGGTTTAATATTCCAGGCTTAATACAATATTAAAATTTTGTGTGCTTTATGTTTAGAATGGAAGTGGGCTTAGCATACAAGTATTTTGTGACCTTTCTATAAACCTCAAGTGTCATCTCAGTTTATTGCTGTTCAACCTTGGCAGCACTTGTTCAACACCCAACAAAATATTGCCAACTCTTGTGCCAAGCCTTGAGCGAGAAAAGCTAATGTTCTCATACCTGTTTCATTCTAAGTTCTTGATCAGAAATGCTATTATCAAAGCATAGATCCCTGTGAGCAGGCTAATCACCTACTGGGTAGTTTTGGGATTCACCAGCCATGAAGCATGGTGCCAGGATTTGCAGTAAGCAAAGACCACAGACCCAATTTGTCAAGGTCACTCAAGGTCATTGGGTTTTATTCTGATTCAATAATTAAGTTATTTACCCTTTGAAGGTTATATTCTTTTACTTCAGCTCTGCAACACAACTTAGTAAAGTGTATTGCAACATTTTCAGAATATTAAATTGTTCTCTCATTCATATGAATTACCTTTTTTTACACACATAGTGATATGTCAGTGATGCACCAAGACTGAATCCGTCTTCACTACTTGAACACATTCTGATTAGCTGCTACATTAATCGAAGACTGTTCTTCTTTGCTATCTTTTACTAGCATAATGTTGACTTTATTTGAATCACCCTGCCAAAGAGTTTGACAATTTACTATTTTGCTACTCTGACAATTTTCACTGTATAAAACTGTCCTTTAACCATTAAAATATTACAGATTGGGACAAAAAAGAAAACTTGCAAGAAAAAATGGGGAAATAATGCTCATCTTTCAGTATCGAGAATTAGTTTCCTTAGGAAATTGAGAAGAAACTAAACCCCATTGTAAATCAACTTTTCATAGACTAATATTTTACGTCTAAAACTGCATGCTTCCTTAAAGTTATGTTTCTTACATCTTATTAATTCAGCATTTTATTTTCTTTTAGTGATAAAAATGAAATAAAGAAAATCCCAGATCTTGTTGGATTTTCCCAAGGAAAATCATTTTCCTTGTTGACTGGTAGCCCCCATGAGAACAAAGCCTTGGGTTCTTGCTACTCACCTCATTTTTTGTTGCTCCTCTGGAGAAGCTCACTTATGGACCCTTCCTGCTCTCTGTTTCCTTGGGCCATTGAGAGGCTGGGCTGCCTGAACACAAGGCCTTGAAGTAAGAGAAGAAGCCTGGGAAGTAAGCTGCTCTGCCCTCGGTGGGGCAGGGCCTGCTGGCCAGCACTCTGGACTAGGGCTTGGGAGCCTAGTCCAAGTGCTATAGGGCTAGGGACTGGCAAGCTTACCTCTGCCAGCTTCCCCTTTCTTCTCAGTAAGATGAAAGTAGCGTCTTTTTGTCTAGCATTTAGATTGTGGTTGGGTTGCAGAGGCAGCAAGCTGTGGACCGCGACAGCCATGGCCCCACGGGGCTGTTGCCTGGACCTCAGCCGTGAGGAACATGTAGGTGGACTTGCTATTGAGTGGGATTGTTGGTGCAGGCCAGTGCTGGACTTCATGCTTTAATTCTGCATCTTAAGTCACACGAATGGGATCTAACCTGTGCTCTCTGGAAGCACCAGCATGCTTGGGGTGCTGTGTGGGCACCAGAGAATGTACACTGTCATGCCAATGTGCTGGTATCAGGGAAGCCATTAGGCTTGCTTGGGTGGCGGAATGCTCCCGTCCAGTGGGATTGACCGGTGAAGACAAATTTACATGTTCCCAAAAACAACTTTGCTAATACTGCTTCCTGACTAGCATGTGTTTACACACTGTTAGTTAAGCATGACAACTATGACACATGATAGTGCAAAGAGACATAGCCTCTCCACCACCGGCCAGCAGTCCCTCCCTGCCAAGGATGGGACCATGTGACTCTTTGCAGCTTCAGCTTCAGCCACAGTGGCATTTTCAGCTGCCATTTCACAGTGAGCCACATCTGGGGGAAACCTCTAATATATTGCCCTTAAAATAACAGACATATGGTCAAAGTTTTTACTGGAGATAGACATCTCATTTAGATTTTCATTAGTTCTTTAAAATGCAGATTGAGACACACATTCATACATATACACACAAGATATTTTGGGATAAATATGTTACTAAAGAATATACTTTGTTCTCTGTAAGGCAAATAAAAATCCTGTCTAATTTCCCTTTTTTCCTTGTAGTTAATAGACTTTCAAGAGAAGGAGAGGGAGAAAGTAAGGATTTTTAAACGTAATCTTTACACATGCTAAAAATATATTATGTGATATTGTGTCTAGCATTGTTTTAAAAATGTTAAGACTTTGTACCTTTTACCTAAACACATTTTTTCAGTTTTTTAAATACATTTTTTGTTTTTGATAGGTAACCCAAATGCTAAAAATTATGCATCTCTTTGATGGTAAGCTGGATAATTTGATTGATAAAGTCAACCAACATATTAGGAATGTATTCTCTTACCATGCATTTAACATTGAAAAGTAAGATTGCTTAGAAGGCATGTGATACGGCTACATAACAGTACAGATGAACTTCCTCAGGCTTTGAATATGTAGATGGGTGAGGTATTAGGATCCAAAGGTGTTAGGATCATATTTATTTTATAGCTTCTCTGATAGATAATAGCAACATCAATGTCTGTCAAATCTCATATAACACTATGCTGAGCACAGGGGGATAGTTAAGGGTTATATTCAGTGAGACCCACTGAACATCTATGTGAAGTACCATGAGCCAAGTCTCTTCTCCTCTCAAAGAATGTGCTTGAAGAAGGTGCTGCCAACAGGATAACTCCCCTCTGTGATCCCTGAACATCTGAAAACAGCCTCTCCCTGTGGCAGGATTGAAATACTTGGAGAGAAGTGTGTTTAAAGTAACCTCTGAGGGGAAGGAGCTGCCTGGTGCAAGGTAGGCAGCTCTGGCCTCATTACAGGATGGAAAAAATAGTCAGCAAAATTAAATTTTAAAAGCAAAACTAGAAAAAAAAATAGGTAAGAAAAAATGGAAATACTTAGGGTTACATTTTTTTTAAAAACATGTATGTCAAAGATATATAATAAAGACTGTAAAACACTACTCAGAGGAGACCTGGGCGAGTGAAGAGCCTCCACTACAGAGAACCTTTGTGTTGGTCCCTATCAGCTATTCCCCCTTGACCAGTAGAGTCAATGCAACTGCCATCAGAAGCCAGGGAGGCTTGTAGTAGAAACTGACACACAGTGAAGGTTGCTTCCAGAGCTTATTCAGAAATATCACCAACAAATTTCACAAAGACACAGAAGACATGCGCACCTGGGCCCAGCACCCACATTTGGGCCATGGCAACCAGCCAGGTAACCAAGGTGAGCAGAATCATCGGAGGTGCAGGATGGGGTGAATATGTCTATCACAGCACCACATGGTGAGGCATACTGGGCGATACTGGAAATGTGCTGAGAAGATCAGTTCCAGGTGCTCTTTTCATACAGTTAATTAAAAGGAAACAGAAAGATGTGTTTGCTGGTCAGCTTGACTGGAGTAATCACTTTGCTGGTGTGCATTTGCCCAGTGATCATGTTTATACCTTAAATATGCATGATTTTTATTAAAGAAATGAAAACAAGTAACTTGGAAGAAAATGACGTATACAGATAAAGGAGCATGGTGGAGAGTTTAGACAGGCTATCACTCTGAAATTTCTGTCAGAAAGCAGGAGAAAATCTTTCTGTCCCTTGTGATGGGCATTTTCTAAGTAGGACACTGTAGAACTTCATGAACTTTAAAATTGTTTGCTCTTCAAAAGAAACCTTAAAAAATAAACTGAAATGCCTTGTGCACATCTATTTGTTTGTGTTTGTATATTTGAACTAGGTTTTGAATTTAGAGTACTTGAACAAATCACAGCTCAATAATAAGGTAAAGAATTCAAATTGAAAAGTGGGAAAAGACCAACTCATGAGCAGTACCTATTTGGAATGGCACTTAGCGTCATTAATCATCAGGGACATTTGGTCATGCTGCGGTGAGAAGCCATCTCACCTGTCAAGCCCCAACAGTACCAAGGCCAGTGCAGCAGTATTGCATCACCCATGGGGCTAAGGAGTCTAAGTCACTCTGGAAAGTGGCTTGATGAATTTTATAAAATAGGCGTCACCCACCATGAAACACAGCAGTTGCACACCTGTATGTTTACCCAGAAGAAATGAAATGTGTCCTCAGAGACTTGTCCACTAACACACCAACTGTTTCTGAAAGTTAAAAGCAACTCAGATCCCCACTCGGGAATTGGAGGCAGAGGACATGCCCAGTGACATAGTGAGCTTGCAGCAGCTCTGAGGGATGGAAGCTACACACAGACATCATACCTCACAGCTTGGTGTGTGAGAAAGCCCAGAAGGTACTATGATTGCCAGGGTGTGGAGGAGGTGACCGGCCACCATGGACACCCAGGGTGGTAGACATACTCCAGATCTCTGAGGTGACAGAAGGACAGTTCCTCATTGGAGTCATGGATTTGTCTAGATTCAGTGCAGTGTTTGCTCTGCGGGGAGCTCCTAACTGTAATGGGTTCCTTAGTAAGGGAGGGAAGTCACCTGCCAAATATCCACCTCTTTGCTATTTGAAGATAACATTGCAATTGTAGAAAAGTTTACAAACTTAGCATTTGTTATGTGAATTATATTTCTAGTCAGAAAAATAGTTAAAAGTGTTGGATGCTTTCCTGTGCTGGTGATTCCACGTTTCCTTTTACTTCTGTGCTAACACCCTACATGTAATTATGAAGGTGATAAGTTCCCCTGACAATTAGACACCTAGTCAGCAGCTTATAGGTGTCTGAAATTAAGATTTATTTAAATTTTGTCTTACCAATTTCAAAATATTACTTTTAGCGAAAGTGTTCTCATTTGAAGGGGAAGGAGGGGTAAGCGCTGATGAGACTGAGGGGCAGCCCTAGGGCTCCTCAGCACAACCCTGTGGCCTGCTGGTAGGGGCCCAGCCCATCTTCCTGTGACCCTCAGGTCTGCCACCAAATGCTGTGACTCTTAACTTACCATATCTTAGTTTTGCTTAATTTTGCTTAAATTGGGCAATTGCCAAGGGAGCCTAAAAAATTACAGCAAAATTGTGGTCATTAAAGTAAATTTTGTCTTAAATTTATCTTTTTTTCTCTGAAATACCTTGATTTGATTTACTCTGACACACTCTGATTTTTTTCTATTTCTGCATGCTATTAAACATTTGAAAATATGCGTATGACAACAGAAATCTCTTTCAAAAGCAAAAGGATTGACAGGGCTTCCTGAATGTTTCAGCCAGAATTGTCATAGCCCCACCACAACCCCCACTCAGGGTAAGGTGTCACAGGCCGGGCACTTTTGAACTTGCTCTTGCAGGAGCAGTGTGTGGGAAGCTTTTCTAGGAGTGTTCATGAGGGCCACGTTACCTTTTCTTACAGAAGCCAGACAGACCCAGCTCTTGGCTTCCGACAACCCCTAGGCTTAAGCCTCAGGCCTGGTTGGGGGAGCTCCGCTGTAGTAGAGCTGTAGTCCATCCCCTGGACTGTATGCAGGGGTGCCTAATGTGTTCTTCCTTGTCTCCAGGGGCCCAACTATGGAGGCAAGGGCCACCAAGCTGCCCGTCAGCCCCAGGTGATGAGGCTTGAGCTGCCTGGGAGGAACTTGCAGGGCTGGGAACTGCAGGCTTTGTGCAAAGCCAATGCTCATTGTCCCAGTGCCTAGTTGGACCTGTTCTATTTCATCTTGTCCCAGGCTTGTAATACTCAGTGAACAGAAGGCTACAATGTGTGACCATTGGAAGCTGCCTCCACGGGTCAACCCCTGGAGACAACCCAAAGCTGCAGAAAGCATCGCAGGCCCACCCTCATGTGGTGGCCTCAGGCAGTGTTCAGTGCCCCCATTAGAACATGGCTCTGCTTCTGCACCTTCCTTCTGTCCTGTGTGTGGTTTCTAGAGCTGCACAGGTTAAAGATTTTGGTGCCAGTAGGATTTAGAGGCATGCAAATATAACGGCAGTTACATATTTTTGGTAAAAAAAACAAAAAAAAAACAAA
Source organism: Uropsilus gracilis (assembly GCA_004024945.1). Lineage (NCBI taxonomy): Eukaryota > Metazoa > Chordata > Mammalia > Eulipotyphla > Talpidae > Uropsilus > Uropsilus gracilis. The sequence continues at coordinate 76,375 of PVHY01001222.1, forward strand.
AAAAAAACACGTGATCTCTCAATGTAGAGAAGGTGAGACATGTATGGTAATTTTCCTGTTTAAAATAGGTGCTATTATGATAGCTTATGGATATATATATTTTTTTCTTTAAGATCAATAAGTATCCCATATTGGTTATTAAATTTTAAAGTGGCTGTTCTATAGCATTTCCGAAAATTTATCTTTACTGTAATGGGTTTTCCATAGATATCATGAAATAAGTTGAGCTTTATGCTCAGTGCTTCTCTCTCACTTCTCTAAGCTGGTAAATCTTCAATTATGTCTGCCGTCCTCCCCCCATACCCCCACTGCCGGACCCACTTCCTCTGCCTCACACTCGAGTGTGTGCTAGGCTTCATGTTCAAGCCCGCAGCTCAGCCAGAGCCCCTCCCAGCATCCTGCTCTGCATGGTCTCACCCCATAGTTTCCAGGGAGAACAGCCCCCAAGCCCACATTCCTTCACTGGCTCCTTGTCAGACATCTCTTCCCAGGAAGCAGTGGTAAAGCTGGGCTTTGGAGTGAGGCAGGTTGGAAGACACCTCACCTCCTCAACTGGGACACAGTTCTGTGGGACCTGGGGTCACACCCAATGTCCTGGGAGACCCATTTATTCAACCATCAAGCACAAGATGCTAAGTGAGGTGCCCTTTCAAGTGTCTAGGTTCATGAACTAAACTCAACTCCTTATTTATGCATGGATGTCTTCTCCTGGGGAGAGCAGAAGCCATAATAACCAAGTGATCACATGGTTCAGAGGCAGCATGTTGTGAGCGCAGAATGAAATGGCCACATCGTGGGTACAGCGTTTTAGGTGGCTGGCATGGGGAGGAGTGGCCGCTGAGTGTCCACAAGGCCCAGAAGGGTGGGGATAGGTAAGCAGAGACTTGGGACAACTGTCTGTGAGTCTTCCTGGCCCATGGATGCCAGGGACAGACAGAAGAGCTAGTACAAAGGCTGGTCTGACCGAGAGGCAAAGGGACATGTCAGCATGGCAACTGAGGAAGGGCATGCGCAAGGCCTGCTGCAGAGCCCTGAGGGGGCCTGAGCTACCTTTGGAAGGAAGGCTGCAGCTGCTGGACCCTCCTACTGGGAAGCAGCAGAGGGTGTTTGCACAAGGTAAAGGCAGACATTTACTACCTGAGGGAGACTAGAGAAGCCCTAGGCAGTGGGCCTTATGCTCACCTTTCAGTTGACCATCTCTGTGGGATGGCTGTTTCCAGGGGCACCACACTGCTGCAGCTCTTCCTGCAGGCTGGTTCTCATTGATGAAATCTAGGCAGCTATAGGTAATACGTGGGGTGATGGTCCTCAGATCAGTGGCCATTTCTTGGACATTAATTCTATGCAGTGTCCTGTGCAAAGCGCTCCTCTGAGTATAAAAGTAAGTAAACATGGCTCATATCCATGGCTAAAGTATCTCAGAACATAATGATCAAACTCCCACTTTTGCCTGTAAGGGGGTGACTGGTGCCTTGTGGGCCTTCACACCACTGGAAAACAAACTTGAAACCAGTTGACATAAATGAAACAGCTGTTTTCAGACATGAGATAGTGTAGGACTGTGACCCCCCCCCCCCCAGAAGAAGAGGTGAGGAAAAGGAGCCCTTCAGCCAGCAACTTTCTGGGGCCACTTGTACCCATTGTTGAGGCATAAGGTTTGGCTGAGACCTAAGCCTCACATGGCAGTGGAGACCACAGTGACTGCCATTCAAAGTTCAGGGCACCAGGAAAGCAGGGACAGCTGGACCTGGACCCTGAGAGTGGCCAGCTGCACATGCACCTCACATACATTATCACATGCTGAGAACCCTGGAGCCCCCAGAGCCCTGCCTACCCTGAGGGCACTGCACAGGTTCCTGCAGTCAGGCCAGAGAGCTCTCAAGCAGGCCACCCAGGTGCCCAGCCTGTCCAGTATCTCCCACTTCACAGCAGCTTTTATACTCAGCTTTTATACTTGCTTTTATACTCAGAGGAGTGCTTTGCACGGGACACTGCATAGAATTAGTGTCCAAGAAATGGCCAGCGATCTGAGGACCATCACCCCACGTATTACCTATAGCTGCCTAGATTTCGTCAATGAGAACCAGCCTGCAGTTCTGTGAGGAAGGCAGGAAAGCCCCAGTGCTCGTGATGAAGCACAACATGTGACCAGTCATCAGGAGAAGACTGGTCAATAGAAACAGAGCAGAAAGACTAGAGAGGATGTCATTCCCATGTGAGAACTTGAAAAGAATTTTTTTATTTGTATGTTCAAGGATTTAATGAAAACTAACAAAATTGTGAAGAAAAGTGGGAAATAGAAGAAAAATGGAACTTTGAGATCCAAAAAATACATGAAATGAAAAGTTCAATATGTTCTGTTATCAGATACATGAGTATCAACACTGAAGACCACCTAAACAGTTACTCAGAGAAGGAGGAGCCTGGAGGAAAAAGTAACTTGGGGCTTCGGTGAATGGGGTGGTGAACATCTCATTTTAGAGTCCTCGGAGCAGAAGGGAGGAGAGGAGGACAGAGAAAAATATTTGAGGAAATGACTGAAAATCTTCCAAATTTGGAGGAAACTATATGGCCCAAAGGTACAGATTAGGAAGAAAGAAGTCATGTTTATTTGAATTTTGCTGTACTGAACATATAAACTCACGGGAATGTTGACTCAGGTCACCCTGATCTCACATGAGGAGGTCAGTGTGCAGACTTCAGTTCTAGGCATGCATTGGCAGTAGACAATTGCAAATGATAATTTGCAATAAAATGACAATTTAGGGGATTCAAGACAATGATATCTCTAGGCATGATTATTTGTCACAGCACGAATATTGAAAACCACCGCACTCTGAGAAGAGCTCAATGGCGAGACGTGTACCTGCTCCCAATGACATGGTTCCAAGATGGTGCTGGAGATCCCACACAGCCCCAGTCAGAAATTCAATGCTTTTTAGGGTAGTAACTTGTAAAATGAGTCTTAAACTTGCATGTCAGTGCCAAAGATCTACCATAGCCAAAAAATAATTTGACAAAATTATGATGCGTACACTATGTGATCTCAAAACTTAGTATGAGGTTGCATGAGTCAAGATGGGGTGGTAGAAATAATCCCATAGGCATGTGCTCAGTTGGTTTTTTTGTTTTTACAAAGGCACAAAAGGGAAAGGGAAGGTATTGTCAACAAATCACCAGACCGAGTATCTGTGCAGAAAAAAAAAAAAAATGGGTATGACTCTTCCCTATAGGTTTAACATTTTATGTTATAAAATATGTTTTATGATATATAAAATATTTTATAAACATATTTTCCATATAGGTATAACACACCTATATGTGTTAAACTGTGAGCCTCTAAGAGAAAGCTAGGAGGAATCTGTTTGACCTTGGTGTGGATATAGACTTCTTAGCTAGAACACAAGCAGCACTGCCCATAAAAGTAGACGTGACTCACTTTCACTGTCCTAAGGACTCTAAAATAAATGCAAGGTCAAGCCACCGACCAGGTGAGAATTTGCTGTACTTGTCTCTGTCTGACAGAGGATTTGAATCCAGAATACATAGCTGTAACCTATAGCTCGGTTTTAAGGAGACAAAGAACCAGTAACAAACATGTGACAGGAAACACTCACATGAACAGAACATACTTCCAGACAGGGGTGAGCCATGGTGACCAGTCACCACTCCCTAGTGTGGCAACAGTGAGCTTGGATGGGGGTGTGTCCAGTGCCAGTGAGGGGCATGGAAAACAGTTTAACAGTTTCTTTTAAAATGAAACATATACTCAGTTGTCATATGACTCAACTCCTAGGAATTTGCCCAAGGAAGGAGTAAAAGCATGTGTCCGTGCAAAGATTTTTGTAAAGTGTTTATAGTAGCTCTCTTCTTGGTAGCCAGGCGCTAAAAAATAAGCCCACTGGCCATCAACAGATGAATGGATAAGCAAATTATCCGTCAAATGGAATATTACCAATAGAAATGAATGACCTACTAATTTCTAGAACAATGAGCGGGATGCAATGCCAACTTGTGTCAGTGAAACTGCCCACATACCATGAGTCTGCAGTCCTGCTCTGTGGTAATCCAGTCCTGGCCCAATTCCAGCCAAGTTCTGGCCAAGTGGGCAGGAGAAATCTGTCCTGTTGGTGGAAATAATCTCTATGTTATCTGTGGTAGCAACAAGATCCATATAGTTGACAAACTCATTGGTCACACACTTAAAATGTGTCAAATGTATTCACCCTAAGCAAATTATTCTGAAATCAGGTGAAAAAAGGGGCAAGAAGCCTCTCAAGCCCGCGAGCCAAAGGAAGAATCAGTGGCACTTTTAAAATCTGGCTTTTGCCAACAGGCTCTTTCCACTCACACACTTCTTTTAAAACAGACCAGGTTCTTAACATAACCACAGTGAATTTATTCCTGACATTCTAAACAAGTAAATGAGCAGAGTCCCCAATACCAGGGTAGGGGGTAGGTAGGAACCCCACCTTTATTACTGCACAGTCTAGTCAAAGCTCTCAGTTCAAGTATACTTGGGGTGTCCTCCAACCACGTGCATCAGAGAACATAGTGATGTGTTCAGCTCCAGCGTCCTCAACTTCTCCAAGGATCCTCAGACTTATTCAACAAATACTGATCTCTAGGTACCAGCTTTCCAACGAAACAAGCCTTTTTTGTTTTGTGTGCCGCCTCTCGCTCCAGTGCTACACCCCTTTCTTTTCCAGGTCTGCTGTTCCGCAGCATCTGGCTACATTGCTGCCCACCTGGGCAGTTGTCGCACTGGGCTTCTTCAGTCAGAGTTCTACACACCTAACCACACCATGGCTCCCAGCCACCGCCAGCCTACCATTCTGCAGCATCTGGCAACAATGCTGCCAGCCCAGGCATTTGTCCCGTCAGGCTTCTTCAGCTGGCACACCATGCCTAGCCACACCATGGCTTCTGGCCACTGCCAGCCCACCATTCTGGGGCATTTGGCCATCCCGGTCACTACTGGCCGCTCTTACTAGGCCTGCCTTAAGTAGTGTCCAGTCACCCCCAGCTTGCTGTTTTCTGGTGTCTGACCACACCAGCCCCTGTCCGCCACTCTCTCTTCATGCTTCCTGTTCCTTCTCACACTATCTTTCTGTCAGACCCTGCCCACTGGGGCAGTAATGGCATAGTTCAACTTTCAGATACATCTCAAAGGCGGAGGAGGGTGGGGTGGGGTCGGGGCTGGCTGTTCCATTCAGCTGTGCCACCCACTATCAATTCCTCCATAAACTTGCTTTAAAAAAATACTGGGTTAAAAGTGGGGTGCTAAACAGGGTCACACAGAACCCTCTCAGTGAGGGAGCAACTGTGAGCAAGGCTTCTTGATGAGGTAGGCTGCATGACGACTGACTCTCACTCCTCCACACTGGACTGGGAGAACATTTATCACTAACTCCAAACACTGAGAACCAGCTCAAGACATGAAGCTCCTGGGCACCTGGGGGCACCTGCCACTGTGTTACTTGGTCAACAGGGTTCTCCCTCAGAGCAAGGGTGAACAGTGGCTAGAGTTTGAGATCCAGGAGCCCAAGTGGTATTCAGGAGGTGGAAAAGAGGAACCATGGGCCGGTGTCCAGGTTCTTTTAAGGCTATTATCAGAAAGCTCACGTGTTCCGTGTATGTGTTCTCTGAGTCTGGCTTTTGTGAAGAATAGTTTGATGCTGTAACATTGCTGGGTGCATAGACATCCTGTTTACTGACAGTGTTCTGGAGGAGGGAGACAGGATGGGACTGGCCTCCCCCCAGCCAGTGCTGATGGCAACTGCTGCAGGAAAAACAGAATGTGCTTGGAGGCAGCATCTAGCTAGCCCCAGGGACTGGTGGGGGCCTCATGGGTTGCCAAAGACAAGAGTGACATGTCCCAGCCAGGCTGGGAGAGCAATGTGGGGGAGAGCAAAGAAATGTCAATGCAGATCTTCAGCATAGATAGTAAATCCAGCCCAGTCCTCGATCCTCCAGTTCACTGCGCATACATGGACCTCTCACTGGACATGCCACCACGCCTTGGTGCTGCTGCTGGGTTTTCTCCTTCTAGATTATGGCTTTCAAAGAGCTGAAAATGAATTCTGCATTCTTTTTTTAAGGAAAACATTCAGAAAGAGGGTTGGGCGGGAACTGCAGAAGGGAAGGTGATGATATCTTATTTTTCTTCATCCTCTGTCTGGAGAATTTGGTGAGAGAGCTTCTGGGAGTCCCCACCACAACCTAGGAGCTGCTAAGGACTTGCTTCTTTTATTTTTGCTCCTAGAGTGGTTACAGAGTAAGTGCTTATGTCACTTTATTTCAAGAAGTATACCTCAAATGAAAATTAACTTTTAAAACATTTTTTAAAGATTAGTATTATGCCACTATTCTTAGCATATTCAAATTCTATTTTTAATGACTATGGTCTGAATAGTTATGGTCCTTAGACATTTTAAAGGCAGATTCTTTTAAAGTAACATCCCATGATAAACTTCATGGTGGGGGAGAGCACTAAGAAAAAATACTCAATTTGATTCTTATGCTAACCAAGTAATGTCAGTGCTAAAGTGTTTACAGATTTAGTGCTGTTATTTTATATTTGTCAGACTGTTTAAAAATCTCCATGGTGAGGTCGTTCCAACTGGAAGGCAAGCAGCAAGCATCAGCTCAATTTTTAACAACTACGCCTGTTGAGGCCCTGAAATGATGGACGGAGCCTCCTTGTTGATGTCTGGGCTTTTGAAGAGGAGACAGACATGAGCTTCTGTTTGTCCCCTGACTTTAAAAGCACTTAGAGCAGAAAGAATGTCTGGGCATTTACACGTTGAACATCCAGGTGTTTGTATTTTAAAATGGACTTAGAAGGAGGAGATGAGGTTAGGAGGTTACTGGATGCAAAGGGGAGGTGTTCCGTGCACAGGAGGTGGGTTGGAAATGGCCCCTCTAGAGGAGGTGCAGACAGGGGCCTCCTGGTGGAGACGAGGCTCCAAGTGGATGTCAGACAGGATAGCACAGAATGAGGAGAGCAAAGTAATGAGCCCAGTTTCTAAATGAATTTAAAAAGCAATCTGATTTTGTTTCTAGCAATGCAGAGAAAATAGAATAAAAACTCTCGTACTTTATTTACTAACCAATGAATTGAATTGTCCGCCTTTTATTACAGATATAAAGTAAAGACTATGAGGAGACAATCATTTTTGTAGCTATCAGACTCAGTAACATATCTCTGGTGGCTTAAATAACAGATAGTTTAAGTGTTTTTCCATTACCTTTGTGTAAATGAAAAATGCATAAAATATTTTAACAAGGCGAAGTAATCCAAGGAGATTGTTATTTTGTGTTACAAATTAGGTTATTTCTGTCATAAAATTAAAGAAAAAAAAATCAACGTTAGGACATTTCAGCTTAATATCATTTACCAGAAGGAACATGTAACAGATTTAATGAGCTCGCAGGTCACCTGGATCCAGCTGTTCCCGACCAGCTTTATGAAACAGAGAATGCAGCTAGCAGTGGGAGGTAAGCATTATTACAAGCTCTCAAGGAGTTACAAAATCGATTTCTGCTTGAATGAATTAATTTAGATTATCAATTTATAACCAGCTACACGAATCCCATCAACTCAACCATTCAGTGAATGATCAGGTTCACCCCCTGTAAGAGCCTCTCACTCAGGGGCTGGGCTGGCAAGCCTGTGGCACCGCCTGGCCAGGCTTCACAAACAGAGCTACTCAGCCGCACAGAGGCAGGGTGGCTGTGTGCTCGGGCGGCTGTGCTGCTCAGGTAAGCAGAGCATCTTGGGAATCCCGGTGCAGAGTATGGTGTCTGTGCATTAGGGGCTTTTCCCTCAGGCCCTCTGCATGCCGTGGGAGGACAGTGCTAGCCATTGAGACTGAGTATCGGGGTCCTGGGGTCAGGGTCGGGCCTGTGGTTTTCACCTTGGCTTCAGCCTCAGTGTCCAAGGCAGCCCCTTTCTTCTCCATGAGACTCTAAGGGCCCTGCTTGCAGCATGGCTGTCCCTGGGAAGAACTGACTTCAGTTTCCTTCTCTCCTGGATCAGAGGAGCTCATCACCTCTGTCTCTGTCCACCTCACATAAACAGTATCTGAAAGGCTTGTTCTTGTCCACAGTGCAAGTCAGTGAAGTGCAGATACCACTGTCCTGTTAATCCAGTCATCAACCCCTGGTACTCTATGTGCAGCTGCCCCCTTCCCCAGGTGGCAGTGTCTCTCCTCGCTCCAGCTCTTGCTCCCCACCTTGTTCTACAGCCCTGCATGCTCCTGGTCCCAGGGGCTAGTTGGATGATCCCATGCTGGCCACTGAAGTTAGTGGAGCTTTCTTCAGTTGCTCCCATGTCCCATTATCACCTAGAGCTGCCTGTTTCCGCCTTAGGGCCTCCCCCTGGTGCGTGGCCCAGGCTCCCATCCCCCACTGCAGCCTGTGTGTGACTGGCCCACTCACTCCTGTGGCCAGACCGTTTTGCTCTCAAGTGGTGCTGGTCTCAGACTTGTCCTGCTGAGCTCCATGGCTGCCATGGATCCCACCATGCACATGCCCTTCCACTCAGTCCATCTTCAGAGTGACATCCCACTTGTGTGAAGACTGGCCATCTCCTGGTATATACTCCTGCTGACCTTGCTACTCTGCTGTTGGCCATTGATTTCTTGTCACCGCGACACCTGCATGTGTATGTGGCCTCCCTGATATTCTCATGAGAGTTTGGTGAGTTGATAACTCCTCCTCAGATGGAAAAACCAGTGCCACTCTGGACGAGCCGAGCACTGATATCCTGGCCCCATCTTGGGCCATCAGGGGTGCAGAGAGTGGACCACAGCCTTGAATGCCAGGTAAAAGCAGCCATTTTTCTGTCACCCGTTTCTTGCCAGCAAGACTATTTCTCTTGGAACAGGGACAGAATAATTTTATTCATTCCCAGTCAGCGAGGGGCAGAGCAAAAGTGCTAATTAATAAGTAAAAGTACTTTTTAACTGAGTGGGTTTCCTGCCTTTCCCTGCCTCTACCTCCGGCGTTTGTTATGGTGGCAGGACCCTGAGCCTGGCTCTCCAGGAGGACATTCCAATCCTTGGTCAGAGTGTCTGCTTGCATTCTTCAGTGCATTTTTTCCAGAACTTCTTGCCCCCTTTTATACATTCTACTTAGATTACTTAACATGCGTTGTAACTGCTTTGAGTGTTGAATCAAGGATGTGTCCCTACTCAAAATCGGCTTGTCCTGAATGGCATGGCGCAGTCCTGGCTTGGAGACCACTGTGAGAATAAAAAGAGAAAAGGACTGTCATGCTTTGCAGTGTGAAAGGAGTCAGCTCAGCTGTCTGACAGAGTCCATGGCTCTGGAGGCTGCCATTAGAATACCTGTTGGACCTGTCACCTTCCCTCGGCATTTTTCTAACACCACCAGTCCCTTGTGACATGGACCCAGTGATTTTCTGAAGTGAGAGCCGTGTACTCCACAGTTCTCGGCAGCTTGCTCATCCCTCAAGGACAGACTGGGTCTTCTAAGATAGCAGGAGCCATAATGGTGCTTAGGGGATGCTGTTCTTTTATTTATTCATTCGTTCGTTCGTTCGTTCGTTCGTTCGTTCATTTATTTATTTTTGAGACTAGGTCTTGCTATTTTTGCCCATGGAACCACAGGCTTACGTTGCCCATGGTACCAGACTCAAGCAATCCCCAGCCTCAGCTTCCCAGGTAGCTGGGATTACAGGTATGTACCACCACGCCCAGCTATTTTGGGGACCTAGGTCTCGCTATGTTGCCCTGAGTGGAGCTCAAACTGCGATCCCCAGCCCCAGTTGCTTCATAGGCTGAAGCTTACAGGAATGCGCCACAATGCCTGGCTAGGGGATACTGTTCTTGTTAGTTCACAGTAGACCCTCCCACCTTGCAGTTTCATCCTGTTACTTCTTTTTGCGTGAAGGTCTGATCTGTCCTATCAATGCAGATCTTGCATTCACTCTTAAATGATCATCATTTCACCTGCCCATTTCAGCTCAGCTTTACGCTTAGAGCAGCATGGAGCCTCAGTGAGTGTTAACTGGTCATGCCTCGCTGGAAAGAAGGGAGCATGCACATGAAAGGGCCACAGAGGTCCTGGCCCTCAGGATGGGTGCATCCACAGATGCAGGCCCCTGTGTACCAAGGGAGGCTGTCAGTGTAGCTGGGTGTCCTTGCTGGCAAATTCTCTGTACTGGACTTTGCAGGTCACTCCATTGTCCTGAAGCCTGGCCTCTCAAAAGTGAGAAGCTGTTTCTCTGCAGGAAGTATTCAGGAAGGACTGAAGAAAATTCATCCTACTTGGTCAGGGTGCTGGAGTGGGTCAGGAGAGAGGCACGTGACTTGGTCCAGAATGGTCTGCTGTGACAGGGCTCAGTTCACCTGGTGAGTGGAGTGGGTACTGCCTGGGAAACCTGCCCACCAGCCACCAGCGGAAGGAACACCACCTCAGCGAACTTGTAGCTATATCAGATGAGCGTGTTTTCAGATTCTCATTTCCTTCAGCGTTCCTTTTAACAGGATTTGCATGCTTTAAAAATGTGCATTTTTTTCTTTCCAATATGTGTTCTTTGATAGCATTTGATGCTTAGAGCTCCTTGTGACTGAGATGCTATAATGAAGAGATTCTCACCAGGGGTTTCTGAATGCAGGTGTGGGAATCTTTTTTTGCCCCTTATTCTACCAGCTCACCTCTCTTCCCCCATCCCCAGGTGTCCTTGTGCAGGCCCCATAGCTGTGCACATGGGTGGGAGGGGATGGGCAGAGGCACAGCCTGGGCGCCTCAATCACACTTTAAGCTGTGGGCTTTGGACACATCCCCTAGCTCCTTCTGGAGATGGAGACCATTCCTCCCAACCTCACAGGTCCCTGAGACTCTGAAGCAGAATACCAAGTGGACATGTCTCATCAAAAAAAAAAAAAAGGGACAGGCCAGGCACAGTGGCCCATGCCTGTAAGCGGCAGCCTAGGAAGCCGCGGTGGGAACCAGGAATCACAGTTTGAGTCCCGCCTGGGGCAATGTAGTGAGACCCAGTTCCTAAAAATTAGCTGGGCGTGGTGGCACACACCCATAATCCCAGCTACCTGGGAAGCTGAGGCTGGGGATTGCTTGAGTGTGTGGTTCCCCAGGCAAAAATAGTGAGACCTAGTCTCAAAAAAAAAAAAAAAGTACAAGATTGCTGCTCTACTTGCTCCATGTCTTTTGGCAAGTTACTGGAAGTTCAGCTTGGTTTGTTAATTTCAGCTTCATCATAGCAGCTCATGCTTTATCCTTGGAACAGAAACCCCCAGATTCTTCCTGGGGTTTATCTGGAAATGAAAGATGTGGCACAATTATTAAGTAATGTCAACTCTGTGTTTTGAAGACAAACTATGACCTTCTTAATTGGCACATATTCCAGTGACTTCCAGTAATTATTCTGAAATCCCGAAGGTAACACATCCTCATCCTTGTCACTCTGAAGGGGCCACGCCAGTGCAGGCATGGTTGGTGACATTTCAGCTCCGCTTCTCCAGGTGGAGTCAGATACTCACAACTCAAAAGGCTCCCCTATGACTCAGAGTGTTTGGCAGCCCCAGATTGTACACAGAATTGGCTAAATAGCTCTGTTGCCATCTTTTTTACCTTGGAGTCTGTTTTTGTGTTATCAATGGATGGAAGTCATAGCAACTTTATACATGCTCTTATAGCTTTGGATGGGGTTCTGCATGGGGTTTAGAATTTGCTTGGAGAAATACTTGGGATGATCAGAGAAACAAATTCATGTCAGGCCACTTCCCTCTTTTCCCTCTCTTGTTACTCTTTGTCATATTTCCACAGGAGAAAAAGTCTACTTCTGTTGCTGAACCTGTTTTTCTTGGCATTGAATATAAGCATTCAAGGAAAACCAGTTTTAGTTACTTGTAAACATTAAGGCCAGTGGCCAAATCATGGCAGCAGAGGTGGCAGCTTCTATCCAGCATCAGGGGTGCAGGGTGGACCTGTAGGCCAGTGTTGTTCACTCCAGATGCCTGCAAAGTATGTCTGCATTCCGCATTCTTTTCTAGAATTGAGTTTGAATAAAAATCAAGCAGTTAAAACCATCCCATCATCAGGCTTTGTCCACAGAGTCAGATCTTGAGGTCAGCTGCTGGCCGAGGCGGGTGGCAGTTTGTACTTGGCTCCTGTTGCCAATCTGGCCAGTCACAGAGCAAGGGCAGTGATTCTGTGGGGACCCACAAGAGTGCTGATGGCTGTTCCACCCCTTCACCACTGCAAGAGGGGAGCAGGATGAAGAACAGTGAAGCTGAGCAGCATATTTCAGGTTGCCTTTCAGTCTGTACTGGGAAATCATGTTTGAAGATCCTCTTTTTTCCCTTCCTGCACATCCACCACCACAGCACATGGCCCCATGTTGCTGGCTTCACTGATGGTCTTCTGGTCCATTCCTGGGTGTCCTGGCCATTCCCTGACTCCTGGTGAAATACACCCCATCCTCAAAGAAAGTCAACTGGGTGACGATTTAATGAGTTCTCCTTGGGCTGGTGCTGGAGAGAATGGAGATGGGCAATTTTCATGATTGTCAAGCCTTGATTTTATCCAATTTACCTAATAGTTAGCGTGCAAAATGAAAGATGAAGGACCTTTTATTAGTTTTGTTTAACTGCAGCCATAGTCAGCCATAATTTTTCAAGCAGATGTTCCCAGTTTACTTTGTGTTACAAAGTCCCCGAATGCCATCCCAAGGGCTTACCCTCTCCCCATCCTACAGAGGTGGAAGGCTGCCCCTTCTCAGCAGCCAATGGTGTACGGCAGCTTCTGGCAGTGGCAGCTTCTGGCAATGGCAGGCAGGTGGCGACCCCGCACCCAGGCCCCTATCAGTGGTGGTCCATGCTATTGATAGTAGCAGAGATATTGACAGTCTGTGCTTTGGAAGGAAAATAGGAGTTTGATATGACATATTGTGTGTCTCAGCAAGACTCATAAATAATTTTGACAAGTTTTTGTATGCATGGGAAAGTCCTTGATTCAGCCTCCCATAAAAATAAACTTCTATTATGGAATGTATTTGTCAAGTGGCTGCTTGATGGATGGGCCTGCGTTTACCCCGTGGCAGTTCGATGAGTCTTAGACGCACAGCTTACCAGGGAGGATTTACGGGCAGTACAGAAATAATTATTTGCTCTGAAATGCATAATTCCTGTACCTGAATTTTCATTTTTTTGTTATATTTTGTTTCTGTTGTATTTCTGGTCACTATAACAATGGAACTTGCCTTTTTCCTCCTTCTGGAGTCATTGTTTACCTGCAGTTGTTTGGTGCAGTCTTTGAGCGGTCTGGCTCCACCCCACCCTGTCCAAGCTTGACTGGAGTGTTTTCCTTGAATGGATAATTTTAGGTTTTCTTTTTTTTTTTCCTAACAAGAGGAAGATTTTAAAAAAGAAAAATTACAAGTTTCTTGGAGAAATTCTTTTTTATTAAGAGCTTGAAAATGTTGGACCTAGATTGTCTCAATTATTTCTGGTTATCACAGCCATTTTCCTGTTTGAACGTAACTGTGCAACTGTATTTCTGCTCTAGAAAACATTTTAAGTTTAAATTCTTGTCCTCTTAAACTAAAAGCTTAGATGAGATCGGGCACATTCAGGGTGGTATGGCCGTAGACAAACTAAAAGCTTAGAATATTTTTTTCCTGCATTATATTTCATGTACATTCTGGCTATGTCAGCACTCTGAATGAGTGGGAACCTTTACAAAGTACCAGATCCCTACACTCCATGTTAGTGTCAGACCTATGTCTCAGATATAGGGCTGGCAAACCTGCCAATACCTCCAACTTGTGATTGTGTGTTCCAGAAAACTAGTGGGAGTGGTGGGTCTGTGGAAGTTTTGATACATTCTTAGGATATAGTACTGACTTTTTAATAAGAATTTTATAGTCTAGGATTCAAATGGGCCACTGTGGTAGTCTCCCACTAAAGTGTGTGGTGAACAAAGAGAAACTTGACCACCTCTTTTTTAATAGGTGCCCCTGAGACAACACAGTAAGCAGTTGCATTCCTCTATTCTTGGGAGTGGTACAGATCATCCCACTTCTTGCAACCATAGCTTTTAGCTCTTTTGATCCTCCTGTCTGTTTTATGTCTGGTAATTTCTGTCCGTATGTTTGGGTGTTTCCTTTCTTCAACTATTTTGTTTATTCTGTTTCTTTTTCTAACTGGGTCCGAATTTTCCTCTAGGTGATGCCTTAGCTGCATCTTTCTGGTTTTCTTGTTCTAGAACTTTTAAATCTTTTTACTCTAAAGTTTTCTGATTCCATTGTGATTTTTCCTTAATCTCTTTAAGTTATTTAAATTGTTCTTGTAATTCCTGGTACTTCCTGTTTTTTTTCTTCCTATTATTTGTAGTATAATTGCTCTATAGTCAGAGACTGTGTGATTTGTTCAAGCATTGCCCTTCATCACAGGAGAGGAACAGTTTTATAAATGTTCAGTTTTAGCTTAAGAAATTGTATTTACCTACTTGAGTACCATGCTCTACATGTGTATTCTAGTTTGTTTATTAATTTTTGTTCACACAACCTGTATCTTAGTGAATTCACTTATAATTCATTCAGATTTTACCAAATTCTGAGAATGATGTCTTGAAGTTTCCCACTAAGGCTGTGGACTTGTGGATATCTTATTTTTCCTTTTTTTTTATGTTTTAAAGCAGCATTATTAGCAGCCATATTTTGAGTTCTTGCATATTCCTGGTAAATTTACTTTTTATCTACATGTACTGAAGTTTACCTGGAATTTTCTTGCCTCAAAAAGTGTGCAGTTAAGCTGTGCACACTTCCATACTCATGCATTTTACATCACACTGTAAAAACAATAACTAAGTGGCATTCAGGTGAGAGAGGAGAATTTTAGAATGTGGATAATTGTAGAAACTGGGTGATGGACTTTCATGGGCTCACTGCATTGTTTTGTTTTACTAGTATGTCTTTGACATGTTTTACCATGAAAAGATCCAGTGAAAGGCTGTGGTGCTGGTTGTTAGGGTAGCACATCTGATGTTTCTGGGGTGAACCTAGCACCAATTGGATGTTGCCCTACTCCATGCTCTAGCATCCCTTTTTCTGTATAGTCCCTGCATTGAAGAGGGAAAGGGGAACAAGCTACTGGAGCGAGTAGAGTGGTGTGGGAATGTGCTTTCATGCAGTGAACCGCTCCTTGACTTGACTTGCAGGCAGAGGCTCGTTCTGTGTGGGCTAGGCTCCAGGGGTCTCCCCAGAGAGCTGCCTATGGAATCACCCAGCTCTCCATGCACCACTGTGGCTTGGAGGAGCTGGTCAAGGGTGGACTGATGGCCCTCTTGGTAGCCCAGAGGCTGGACCTGAGCACACTTCCTGCTGGGGAGGACATTGCTGTCAGAAGGACCCAAGACTTGGAAAAAAAATTTAGTGAATTTGGGAGGATAACTAGGTAAAACAAAAGTGAAAATCCAAATATTTTACCCGGCTGGATACTGTAAACTTGACATGATTTTTTTTTCCCCCAAACAGCTCATTTCTGGAGACATGTGAGAATTTGGTTAGTTACCAGTGAGGGTGGGAGTTGGGAGCAAGGGAGATTATAACAGAAATCTGCAGACCAGAGTCACACCCTCAGGGACCCTCCTCCCCTACTCTGATACTTGGGATGAAACACTCAAAATTTTATGAAAAAATTTACTCCCTCATTGGTAGAAAGGTCCTGGGCAGAGCTGGTCCCAGAGCTCCAGGAGTGCAGGGTGGGGGGTGGGGGCTTTTTTGCAGGGCAGGAGGGCTTTCTGAAGCACATGTATTTGATCCAGGCCTTGGAGAAGGAGCACCATGGGCAGGTGGGCAGGAAGGGCATCAAGGGGGAATGGTCCCAATGTCGCAAACATCATGGTGGGTAAGAAAAGTTCAGGCAGGGGAAGGATGGATGTGGGCATGGGCTGAACACCAGTGTAGGAGGAGTTGTGAGTGAAAACAGAGCAGAGAACACACCCCAAGTGCACTCTACCCATTCAGGGCCCTCTGTCACCAAAGTAGCAAGTGAGTTGAGCTGGGTGACATCTCTCCCACCAGGGCCCAGTGCCCAGACCTGGACAGCCACTTTACATCCATTGTGTGAGCTGCTCCACTTAGTAGGGTCCTTGTGTTTTGTGCACCAGCAGCTTCCAGAATTTAGGGAGGTGAGTTGGTGCTGGGCAACATGTCAGCCCCTCTGGTGTCAGCAATGCTGAGACTCAATGGGTGACGCTGCCCCCTGACGGCACTTTAGGCCCCAGAGGCTATCCTGGGTGGCTGATGGGCCTGAAAGGACCATTCCTGGCATTTCCCATTTCCCTGAGGGTGGTCCTGCAGTCTCCTGAGGCCAAGAGTCCAAGGAACCAGCTTCGACACACTATGTACTGCAATCTGTAGTACTTTCTTTAAGGAAAAGCATGCCTCTGGATGCTACCTCTATAAAGCCTCTATAAGGCTACCTCTATAAAACTCCACTATTTAAACTATACAGAGTAGCTCCTTATCAGGTCAGTCAAACCCTTGTGAAGATCCACGAGTGCTTGCTTCCCAGGGCCCTCAGAAGCTGTGAGCAACACCTGGTAGGAGCTAGCACCTAGGAAGCTTGCGTGGAGTTAATGGGCTGGAATCTGAGTCTGGCTTTCTGTTTGGTTTTCATTTAAATTTACCAAATAATTGACTTCTAGCAAATTAAGCAACACACACCCAAACAAAGGCAGGGAGCAATCTTTACCTCCCTCAAGTGGCCATCTGCCATGGGGTGTGCCTCTGGCCTCCCTCAGCACTGTTGGGTACACCACAGTTGGCCAACCATCCCCTCACACAGGGATACACAGTTTCTCTGTTCTGCCACCACACATGATAATAAATAGTGTTACTTGTGAAAAAAAAAATGCTTGCTTACAGACAACATGAACCCAAGTAATTGAGAGCAGGAGATGGTAAGAACATATTCTTCCACTGAATTATCTTTCCAAAGTCACAAAATGCTTATTGTTCATATTTAATGAATTTTCATTTAATGAAAGAATAAATATTAGATTTTTTTACCTTCCATATTTTTAAGATGCCAAACAGAATCTTCTTAAGTGGCACCATCTTTATTAGCTAAGTGTATCTTCAACTTGCATCATAATTCTACTTTGGGAAGATTTGTAAAAGGCAGATCTGGCTAATATATTTGTTGGAAATACTTTCTGTGTATATTGTGCCCAGTGACAAGCTTTTTCTGGCACATGTTTAGGGAGATTTTTAAAAAATAATCCACTAAGATTTATATAAATATTCATTGAGAATAGTGGAATTTAAATTTGTATTTTGTTTAAATGTTTATTATGTGGTACAATTAAAACCCCTATAAACTTGTAGAAACACATTTCCACCTGGTGACTGAGGTACTTAAATGGTGAAGTCAACCCTGGGACGAACACCGGTGACGGTTATGTGACTGTGGGTCCAAGCCGACACATCCCCCTCCCCTGCCCCATGGGCACCACCAGCACCTCCCCTACCCATGACCCCAGCACCTGCTTAAATGCTGTTTCCACGCATCTTGTGGATGAGCAAGGATGAATGCCCTGCTCCTGATAGTGGCATCAGGACAAGGGAGTCCTGTGTGTGAAGATAGAAGACTTGTGGTCAGGACCCATCACTTTGCTCCAGCGTCATCACCACAAATCTCCGCAAAGGTGTTTCTGCTCGGTAATGGTGAACCCGAATTGGATCAGTAACATTGAAGGCTGGGGGCTAACCTTTCCCCCTTGCCACGGATTATCATCTTGACAGAAGCTGACTTCTAAAACCTCTGCAGCCATGCAAGGCTGACAGGAAGAAATGATAACTTTGTTGTGAATTTGCTGTTTTACAATTCAGTTTGTTAACAGAGATGTTAACCTAATTTCATCATAGACAAGGGTGTATAAATACTTTATTTCACAAGCAATTTATTTCAGTCAGTGAAATAAACCCTTTTGTCACTTAGGAGACACATTAGAGTCAGCCTCTAGCTCTGTAGACCATTCTTCTCAAGGGAACCCAGGAGTATCCACGTGGCTTCTGGATGATTCAACATGGCCTGTGCTGCCGCAGTGATAAACCTGGAGCCCTTGTTCTGTGAAGGAGAGAAGCCCAGTGCTGGGCGCCCAGAGAGTTGGAAACTTTTCCCCTAATGTTTGCTGTATTTATTTAGTCTATAAGTGAGCACACAGTCACTTTGCTGCTGCAGATTGCCTATGTGGGAGTCAAGATGCATATTTTATGCCTGATTTAAAAAGAAAAATAGATGCAGTGACATGTGGGCAATTTTAGGAATGTGCCTTCCATGTAAATTCAAATCAAGGTTTGGGAGAAGTGCGTTTTTCTCTTTCTTGCAGAGATGTGATGTTTCTCAGCAGAGACTGTTGTGGATCCGTATTTACTAAGTGATGAGCGCTTGTTTTTTTCCTCTGCACTTTCAGTGACAAATTCAAATGGCAGCAGAGAAAAGAATTCCTACTTTCTTTGGAGACACCTCCCCCTCTTTTCTCCTTCTAGGTTGCTAATGAACAGCCCCAAAAGGCATTGTCTAAAAGAGATTAGCATGTTGCTTGGTGGCTAGAGGAAGGGAAGCTGGCAGGAATGTCTCTGCATGCTTGCCTGAAGCTCAGTGAAGACAGAATGTTTGCATGCAGTAAAATGTGTGTTAATTGGACAGGATTGGCTCCTGGCTGAAAGGGGCGTGATTTCTCCCATCACGTGCCAAGTGGGGTATTCCTCAGCCGGTGTGCTTGCGTCTGTGCAGTAACGCCATGGGACCCCCACACAACTCTGACACAGCTCTTCCAAAGTGCACACTCTCACTGAAGTCAGTTAAACCAGGGTGCTGATTGCCTTGTATCCTTGACTGTTTTCTTGACCTTTACCTTTCCAACTCCCTGTCTGTGACCTCCAAACCCGTCAGTCTCAGCGTGCCACTGAAGGCAGCCCTGTTTCTGCTTAGCCTGAGTTCTTGAGGGAATTTGTTTAGGACTCGCATTTCTGCTGTCAAAAAGACTTCAGATTGCCAGTCAAATCCTATAGAATCTTGAAGCTTTTTTATTTTTTTCAGGGCCTTGAACTGTGTATAACTGCTACCAGATGAATTGCGGAGCGTGTTTGGGTGGCCTGGGTCCAGCTTCCTTAAGACTGAGGCGAAAGGCACAAAGCAAGTTGCCACTCATCACCATGATCCCCAGTGTTTAAATTTTTGCCTTTTCCAGAGAAATAGGTAAAATGTCCACTTGGCAGCTATGAAACGAAGTTTCAGATATCAGCTGAGTACCTGCGGACTGATTTAACTGCTACCAGCCTTGGTACTCCAGAATCACGTGGCCTTTTCACATCTCCTCTGCAAGTTGCTCCTCTGTCCTTTGCTCAGCTTTTCCCATCTTACCTTCTTCCACCTCCATCATCTCTCCTACTTTCTTAAAAGTCATGCCGTTTCTCTCTTGTCCTGTCTTCCTCCAAGAAACTGAGTTTGCTTTTAATCAAATGCACACAATTGCACATTCTTAACCAAATCAGAGCTTTTCTTTCCAGATAAATGATTCCTCTAATCTTCCCACTTATCCTCTTAAATGGCCAGAGTCTGGTTTCTCCCGACCAGTTTTCAACCATCAGCCAAACTAAACTATGTGATAAATGAAGTTTAATGTCTTAGGGGTGAGGGACATGGGTTACTTTGTCTCCATTCATCTCTTTCATTGACATTTCAAGTACTTTTACTTCTTTTTTTTAAATCCAAGCTGCAAGTAAAATGAAAATAATTGATCTCTTACTATTTTGGTTTCCGTTAAGACGTGTAAAAATGGACTAGGGTACTGCAGATGGATAGGAAGTCAGGTTGTAGGGGCCCTGTTGGCAGTGACAGTTGTTCAGCACCATTGGGTGGGAATATCACCCCCATTTAGGAAACAGGCATCCTGTTACCTGCTTTCAAGACCAAGACAAACAGTTCAGACAAGCAGTGGAGTCTGAGTGGATTAACTGTGTTGTATTAAACCGTGGATTAAAGATTCCTTTCCCTATATAACCCATAAATCCCCTTAGCTGATTGTGAGAGAATAGCTGTTTGCCTTGTACTCATGCTGTTGTTCAGAATAATGTGTTATAATGGGATATAACTCCTAGAATGTTTTTTTGTGATCTGAAGAAATGCTAAAGAATGGACTTTAAAAATCGAAATATAAGGCAATAAATATTTTAGCTGAAAAATCAATAAAAAAAATGGAGGCACGACATACTGGTGCTTTAATTATGCCTGTGCACATGCAGTGGGCCCAGCACCCTGGGCATGCTGCTGCTGCATGCTGAAACGGAGCAGTCGTATACCATTTGAAAATGGGATGACACATAACGAGCAATAAAAAAATGAAATATTCCAAGATCTCGAATCTATTTCTGAATAAATGAGATGTGCTCCAGTACAGAGAAAGAAAACAACTTAGAGTTGTCGAAAGAATTGTGTGAAGATAATGGGGAGTTTATATATTTTCTCTTTATTGATCATTCACAGAACTTCAGTTTCTTGCTAGATTGACAGCTGAGTTATTTGCCCATCCCTAGTGACTGACAGCAGGTAATGGAGAGGCTTTCTCCCTGATATTACAGCACCAAATATTTCCTAATTTACTACTATAGTTTTCATCAACACACCCCGGCAAAAAACACTTGCTTTATCACTTCAATTACTGAAATTTCACACTTAGTTTAAGGAGACATGTTTCTGTAATATGACAGGCTCTGTAGATCTCAAACTTCTTCAGACACTGCAGCGATCAGTGATCAAAGAGAGAGAGGAACAAAAGCAATTGTAATGGTTTTATACCTTTTTAATGGTGTCTACTAGAGAAAAATAAAACTGATTGTAAACTGATAGTCATGGCTATTGGTGTTTAAAAGGCTTTTCTTTTTAGTCAGCTTTCAGATAATTTTAATCTGCAAATAGACAGGAACTTTGTTGGAATATTATTATAATTTGGAATACAATTTTTTTGTACTGTGAGTTTGAATGTTGCCAAAAATCCCATAGAAGGATAGATCCTACAAGCTACCTATTTATGAATACCCAGGTGCTAACTTGCTTCAACATACAGAGCTCGGCCCTATCCGTCAAAAACTTCCTTTCCTGGCTCCCCTAGTAACTAAAGTTTTATTTTTCTCATTTTTTAAATTGGGGCAGTTTTTGCCTTCTTAAAACTACATACAAAGTAGCAATAACTGTTATTTTGAAAGCAAGATGTAGTGGCAACTTACTTCAGTCTCAGAATCATCACGATTTTGGCTTCCACGTCTGTTGGTAATGTCACTCCTGCCATATGAAGAACTTATGAGAAGGTGCTCTTCATACACGAGAGGCCACTGCATCAGTGTCATGTTTAACAGAACCACCAAGGCCAACAGAGTTACTGAGAATGGCTTCCCTTCATTGCCAGGGGCAGCCTGACGGCATGGTAACAGTCATCATGTTTCTGATCTGGCCATCTTCATTTCTGATCTGTCTCTTCAAAGATACAAACGTTAAGATGACAGTATTTATAATAAGGATCATCCGAATTTATTACAGCTGTGAGTAGTTTCAATTCTGTGAATTTTCCCTCAGTTCCATTGTAATAAAATTACATATTGTCTTCTCTGTCTGTTGCCCCACCCCAAGTGACACCAGCTTTATTTTATCTCACGTCTTTTAGCAGCCACTGCTGTTTGTGCCTCACAAAGGCTGACGCCTATGGAGGTGATTGGTGACAGAAAGGAGGTGGTGGAACTGGTGTCCACTACTTATTTTCCACCTGAGGGCCAGGTAGAAGAAGGTCCTCCTCTCAATGGCTTGTCAGCACCCAAGCCCTGTGGTCCTGGCCTTGCCCCATCTGCTGCCTCTGCACACCAGAGCCATCCTGATAAAACACTGAGCTGTGGGAGGAACCCGCTCATTCATTTCTTCCCATTGTGTGTTTGGTGCTGTGTTTTCAGCACAAAAGGAAAAAAATATACTTTTGTGTATTTTCCTAGACCTTTAGCAACTGTAAGTCATTTACAGTTATTACTACTGATCAAGATCACTTTTTTTTTTTTTTTTTTTTTTTTTTTTTTTTTTTTTTTTTTTTTTTTTTTTTGAGACTAGGTCTCACTATTTTTCCCCGTGGAACCGCAGGCTCTTGTTGCCTGGGGTACCAAAGATTCAAGCAACCCCCAGGCTCAGCTTCCCAGGTAGCTGGGATTACAGGCGTGCACCACCACGCCCAGCTGTTATTTTTTTGGAACTAGGTCTCGCTGCGGGACACGAACCACGATCCCTAGCCCCGGCCACTTCATAGGCTGAAGCTTACAGGCACGAGCCACTGTGCCCGGCCTGATCAAGATCACTTTTAACTGTAGCAGTCAGGAGGGTCATGCTACACCAACATGCAACAAAGGTGGGTAACAGGTGGGGGCAAACCCTCCACACCATTGTTTCTGGCAACACTCTCCACTGTTGCCCCTCAGACCCAGAGAAACACCAATACCTCACAGGCATTTAACAGAATCTGATATCTACATGAACAAGTGAAGATAACCTTCCATGATACCCTGATGATACCTTGGCAAAAGGACCACTATGTGGAGTAATTGAAGTTAAACAGAAGAGGCCACAAACATACTTTAAGGTAGGAGAATTTAATCCACAGCAGCCTATGATGAGTCAAACAGAAAAATCAAGTATAGCATTTGAACAATGTCATTAATAGATAGATATGTATATATCTAGCTTTTCTTTATTAAATAGTGTTCATTTTGTGATCCAAAACATCCATGGCAAATGTATGAAGTGTATAATTGGCTTTAAAGGAAATTTCACTCATTTTAAAAACCAGAAATAATTAAATCTTATTCTTGAATTGCAGTATGATAAGCAATAAAAAAATTAAACAGAAAAGAGCTATCACCAGTAAATTTTAAAATTTTTTCATATATGCTAGAGGGGGAAAAAGCAAGTAAACTTGAGAATACAGTTGCAGACTATTTAAGAAGGAATAAAAAAGAGAATGTCATGGTAGAGCCTATAAGATTTGACTGAAATTAGACAAATATACATTCTGCATAATTTTTATAAGTGAAAAAGGTTTAAGATAAAGTTGATTATTTTTTAGCACAATAGTCCAAAAATGTCATAAGAAAAAAGGAGCAATAAAATAAGTAAAAGCAGTAATAAGTGACCTAGAAAATAAGGGAGGGAGCAGTGATAATTCTCTGATCAGTCAGGTAGAGTTTAAACAAGCTTGTACAATAAAGAACATTTTTCAAATGAAAATTGTGCTTTGAAGATAATTGACTAAATATAATGCTTAAAGGAAAATGACCTATATAAGTACACTTAACAAAATCAGTAAATGTTCACAATGTGTTGGGAGAATAAGTTGAAATCTTTTTCTTTTTTTAAAGGTCTAGGAAATTTTATATAGCACAGAAAGGGCAATTTTCACAAGTTGGGAAGCTTCAAAAGCTAGTTGGAGCCTGTATTCCTATACAGACACTCATGTGTCATTATTCTTCACTCTCTATTCTCGTCTCAGATAACAGTTTCAGAAGCCTCTCTTTAAATATAGGCCTAAAGGTCCTAAATGAAGCATAAACATTTACACATTAAACTCTGTTGAGTTTTAGAAAATCCCTCACATCAGTAGATTAAATTAGAAAATCAAATGTTTATCACAAGGGTTGTCAAAAAGAGGCATTTGATGTAAAGCCATTTTCTAATGAGTAAAAATTTGAGATAGCTTACATAATATGTATTAATACTACAAATATAAAATGAAATCAAATAATTACAAAATCAAGGTAACTTTTTAAAAGATAGAGTAAGAGGATACATTTACTAGACTTTTTCCTTTATCTGATATAAATCAGCTGTTGTCAGCATCATTCAGAACAAGAATGTGAAGCATTCCCCTTGATATCAAAGGGAAAACAAGATCCCATAGGATAACGGATATTCTTTAAAACTCTGACAGTTTGGGTTAATAAAAAATAAAGGAAAAGTCTGAGTGAAGTGGGTACTACTGTTGCAAAAAGGGAAACTATGATTTTGGCCATCAGTTCTCTGCCTAGAAAGTTCTCTGAAACTCTTTAAAGTTAATAGGTCGGTATGGTGACAAGATTAATATATAAAAACAAAGAGCCTTCTTACATTATAGCTGTCACCCATTAGAAAACTGCTTCTACATAGGTAGCCCCATTCATAATTCTAACATAATTATAGTGAATATTGGCTGTGTCAGCTGTAAGCAGTTTGTTCCTATTCTTGACCAAGTTTTTTAAGTATAGGAGATAAATGGAATTGTTCAGTCTTTCATAATGGGTAGGTGACAGTTCTTTCTAACCTAAGTTTTAGTTGTAATCCTAATAAAACTGAGCAGAGGAAGTGAAGTGATGCTACAATAATTAAAACTGTGTCCTGGGTGGAATGCAGAGTCTGTGTCCTTAGTGGGTGTGAGGCCCAGGCCTCTGGCTGGTCAGCTTGCTTTTCCTTACACATTCACACAGCCACGGCTGGCGAGCAAGTCCCCTTTTGACATGAGAAAGTTGAGTTTATCTAATATTGATTGAATGACAAAACTGAATTCCAAGCCGAAGTCATCCAATTCAAAGTTAAGAGAGTATAGAAAAGCAAAAGATCAGAGTAAATAAAAAATAGTCTAGTAGTAATTAATTTAGACATGTATTTATGTATTAAAGTAAACTCAAATTAATGTAGACCAGAGAGTTTGTTGTGTAATATTTAATCAGTTGCTCTTGGATAGCAGATAATTTAAATTTTTGTTCCGGAGAGTTCACAAAGATAAAAATTGAGTCAATGTAGTTAAATATGGAAATGACATCTTAAAGATTTATGCACATATGCAATTGAACAGATATGAAAACCTCAATGGAAAAAAAAAACTTAGAATTTTCACTAACAGTCTTGCAAAGGAACAGATTGAAAGATTTAGCAAATGATTTATTAAATTTTGTCAGAAGTTCCCAAAATAATAAGGCAACTGGAATGCCAAGTAAACAGAACACAATAAAGTCACATATCTTCTAATATAAAGAGTTCATACATGTCAGTAGAAAAAGTCAATAGGCTAAAAAGATAACAGGTCAGGTGGAGGTAGAACTTGTAAACATGTCTGGAACGGTGCTCACCATCACCGGTGATGAACACATGCTCACGTCTTTCTAAGGCACATCAAATACTACCTTTTCTCCTTCAGACTAGCTGGCGTTCCGTCCATCTGCTGCAGGTCACAGTGTAGACTGGTTCCGATTTCATGGAAAATAGCTTGGTGATGCAAAAACAAGTGCACTATAAGTTTTCTCATCCTCTGATATCGATTAGAAAGAGGAGAGAGGGAGGCTGCAAGAAGGGTGGGCACTGTCTCTACATCCTGAAAATCAAGGCTGGAGAAAACTGGTTTGCTGCCGCTGCCACTGCTGGAATGTTCAACCGCACTGCCTTCCACCCCACACTGGCTCAGGAGTCAGACTGCATTTAAAAGCTCAAGACATCATTTAGGGAGGGGCAGCCTAACCCAGCTTAATACCCTAACATTGCCAAATCCATGCATCTGTCATTGGTGATGGTATAGAAACGTACCACCTAAGAGCGTCCAAACGATGTGTGTGATAGTTTCCACTTAGTACACATAATAAGCCTTGAATTATTAACTATTAGTTTTCATAATATATTAATTATGATCAACAGATAATTATATTCTTGGTTATGTTTAATATGTAATTAATAATGTATCATATCTAAGGTAGCAAGTTTTAATAACCTCTTGTCTAAGTAAATTAGAGTATAAATCAGCTGAGTCAGTCAGCTGAAATTTTGGGGTCCAGTTCCTAAGAGTGGCATGTGACGCTGACAGCTGACCACTGGCCTCCCTCCTTTCCTCAGGGTGGCCAGAGTGGACACTTCTGGTGACTCTCCCTTCTGGTAGGAGTGCTTTCTGGAACCTGTCACACCAGGGCGGGTGTTGACAAGGTGCCGCAACTTACTGAGCATCCTCAGGAGTGCAGATCTGGGATGGTGTCAAGTGGCTCATGGAGTTGGCCTCCATGTCAGACAGAACCTGCTTTGAATGAGAAGGTTTTCATTACATGATCCCCGCTGAACTGTTTATGTTCTCCCAGTTGGGACAGCCTGAAACTAGTCGCTCTTGTAAGGTGCTTATGTCCCACTGGGTGTGGCTCATGTTGGTTGCAGCAACTGATGGGCACCTTCTACAAACTCTTTGGTTTCAGGGATCTGGTTTAAGCAGGGAGAGGGAAGGAAAGGAATAAAGAGGGTTAGAGTAGGCATTTCAAACTATCCCTCACCACAGAAGCTAGACCATTGGCCAGATGTTGTCTGCTCAGTAGCAGAAGTTGGGAGTTCTTGATTGAGTCTAAAAGTCAGGTTTTGCTTAGGGGCATTACTGGGAGTGCTTCTTGAAGAAGCTAAGCCTTTTGGGAGTTTTCTGTGTTTAGGTTGTGTTGTCAGCAGCTATGCTTGGGTGTCTGAATAAGAGCCAAGCCTGGGTGTGCTGGTTCCAGGATGTGTGCACAGCCAGCTCTGTTGAGGGGTCCAACCGTATGGGAGCAGTGGTGTTGGGAGAAATCAATTAGGGCCGATTAACTTCCTTGCAGATAAAATTCCTTTATCATCTGGGTCTTTTGATTAATTCATCATATAGTCGTAGCCTTTAATCACACCATGTAGAAAATTTACCTAAAAGATACAGAAAGAAATGTATTTAATTTTTCTCTCTGGGTTAAGTCAAGATTGTGAAATAATGTAGTGTGAAATTTCAAGATAGTATCTCCAAATGAGCCAACACTTCTTGTGACCTATTAACCATGTTCATTTTCAAATGTGCCATCTTATTCCCATTTTACTTTTTATTAAACATTCAGACTAGTAATGCTGAAGGTTTGGTTTAAAGGGTGATAAATTAAAAAATGTGTAATGGTGTGTATTTTTAAAGAAATTATCACGAATAATTTCATCTCAGGCATATATACTGTGGCAGATGTTTGCAAATCTTGGTTTAAAACTGATTGAAATATTTTAAGAAAACTGAAATAATGTCAGTGGTAGAATTTATTTTACGAAGTGCAGATGTAAGACATCAAGTTCTCAGACTGATGGCAGAATTAACAAAAAAACACCATCTGGTTCAATAATTATCTGAAAAGACCCATATTCTTGGATTTGTTTAATACCACTTAGTTCCCAGCTTTATTTTATCTGGGTTTGCACACGAACCAGACTAGGTTGTACAAAATGGAGACTATTTCCATCTGATCATTTTTTAAAATGTGTTTGCATGAATAATGAATCTTTGAATTGTTACTAAACAAGCAAATTATTTGCGTATGTGACACATCGGTTATCAAGTTTGCACATGTGACAACTTCAACAGCCGTCACGTAAAATGCATAGAGCTGTAACCATATGTTTTTGCTTGACAAAAAGCTAAAACTCAAGATCAATTTTCAATATGGAATGCACAAATTAACACTTTAAAATGCACCACAATATGTACAGCTTGGCAAAATTTGCAGAAATAGCACGTTTCTAGATATTAACTGATATCTTTGGATTCGACCTTAAGGTATTCAATCATTTTGATTAAAAGACTGATTTCTCATAAAACCACAGTCTGTTGGAGGCGCAAAGCCAATGACATTTGAGCATTCATATATTTTCATAAACTTTGAACAATGTCAGTGAGACACCTCTTCAATCTTGGCCACACAACAGCAGGGTATTCAATCTTTCTTTAGCTTAAGACAGAAAATTTGAATATCAGCTCAGGGTTATAAATGTGGCGGTTCACGGGGTGTGCGCCATGTTGATTTTCAAGGAGCAAATCCATGCAACATATGGAAGGTTCACTGTGCCTCTTAGCCAATCTTGCCTTCCACTTTTCACCCTGCCCCATACCCCACTCCCAAGGGATGAGCAGAGGTGCTGTTGTGTTGGAGCCTTCTTTCATGTTTGTGTGGGTGTGGGGATGCTTTTAAGGAATGGCTTCCACTAGTCTGGGCACCTCTCATGGTGGTTTCTTCCTGTGTGGTGATGGCCCAACTGACCTTTTTCTTCATCAGCTTTCCCCTCTTCTGAACTTGATAGTCATCATTGCTTATTTTCCTCTGGCCCGCTAAACGAGACTGGATGGTGGTCACATCCTCCCTTCTGAGTTGGGTTTGCTCAGCACAGTGTGATTATCCTATACAGTAGGTGAGCTGTGTAAGGTCTTCACTGTGTTGTGAAGAACATCGTGTTGAGTGTATTAACATCCGCAACAAATAACATGTCTCTCTCTTTAGAGTTTGTCTGGCAAGCAGCTTGGGCAAAAACCAGATGGGCTGTGAGGGGAAGATGAGCAATTCTGTCTTGCCCAAACAGAAAATACAACAACATTCTGTTAAGTAAAGAGACAACAAAGGCACGTTTTAATATGTTGTCATACACGACAGATGTCTAAAGTTTCTTACCTAAAATCCCTTTAATCTTGCTAATCTTCACATTCAGCATGCCCCTGAGTGTTGAGTGGAAAGCATTATCAGTAATCTTAAATAAGGGATGTCGGAATATTGAAGAGTCAGTTTCCTCTGCCATAATCCTAGAGAATTAGCTTATGACTAAATCTGAATCATCGCCAGTCGTCCAGTTCGTTTATTTCTGACTATTCTCTCCACACATGAAGATGAAATGAATGTCTTGCATCAGGAAAGTGTGTGTCCATAACCTCAATAAAATGGGCTGTGGGAAACAAGAGTACACTGTTTGTGTAAGTTTGTAGGTCTTTTAGACTAGTGCAGCTTGATTCAATAACCCATTGATCAAAGAGACTTTCAGGGACCAGCAACTTTTAGAAACTGTTTTCAAGTACTGTTCAAAAAGCAGCGCTTTAATTCAGCTATTGTGTCTTCTGAGTCGTTGCAGCATGTAGATGGTATGTTGCGTGTTTGGCACGAGGACCATGATTGGTGAGAAAAGAATCCTCTTCCCTGAGCTGCATTTTCCATTTAAGATTCACCTTTTTCTCTGTGGAGTGTGTGTGGTGGGACCCAGAGCAGAAGGGGAGGGGAGGAGAGCGTCAGTGCCACAGCAGAGGTGGCAGTCATGACAGAGACGAACTGGAACTAGTTGGTGGCCTGGAGGTGGGCAATGGGGCAGGCCTTGGGTTAAGGGTAAATGCAGGTTTCTAACTTGGTTGATACCATGTGATTTTCTCTGATTGGGAGCAGAGAGAAGATTTAGGGCGGGGAGTGAGGAGATAAGAAGAAACCCCAAAAGAGATGCCATGGTCAATAGAAGCCAAGGAGCTGGTCCCAGAGGTGAAGGAGTGGTCAGGGAGTGGGGGACTTGAGAGGGCACAGAGTCAAGGAACTTGAATTGGTCAGCACAGTGGCAACATAGCTGGAAGTAGAATTTGGGACAATGACCCTCTATCTTGCCTTTGCCTCCCACCACCAGGAGGAATGCAGGATCAGCCTGCCTCCGCTGGCTGCTCCAGAGTCACATTGAAGGATCTGGCCACATGCCGAGTTGTGTTGTGTCCACACCTACCAGGCTGTGCATCTGAAATCCTACCTGAAAACTCCAGGTGGGCTGTGTGCCTGTGCCATGGGCCATTGCAGTAAAGCATTGTACTCGGTGCGGTGAAGTAAGCTAATGGGTCAATGATGGGATGTGCTTTCTGGTTTGAAGGCCGTAAACCTTCAGATGGAGCAGTCAGTAGGCCGTCTCTGTCCTTGGAGGCCTCTGTCTCTAAGTCTGGCTGCTCTCTGAGTTTCTCCCCCATGCTGTGTGCTAACCTTGTCCTCCTGTGAGCACACCAGTCATTGTGGATAAGGGCCTGTCTGTTGCCCACCCGTGGGACCCTGTTTCACCATCACCCCTTTTAAAGGCCCTGCCTCTAAACATAGTCACACCCCGAGGCTCTGGGGTTGGCATCTCAGTATGAACTTAGGAGGGCCACATTCAGCCCAAGTAAGAGTCCACCATGAGGTGTACTGGGGGGTTCGGTGTGCTGGTAAGGCCGCTGCTCTAGGAAAGACATGCACCAGGGCCACATGGGACAGCACAGACTTAGGAGTACACGGATGCTGCCCCTTCCCAAAAATGGACACACGTGACCAAAGGCGCCATCACATGAGTGTTCCTGTTGGAGAGGTGATTTTGAAAGTCTGATCTGAGGTTTCAGGAGAGACTATTAAAGACATACGATGTGATCACGGCTGTGCCATGCCCCCTAGTGTGTCCTAGTGTGCCATGCCCCCTAGTGTGTTCAAGTCGGGAGGCTCAGGGTCCACTCCGCTGTGTCACTGGGTGAGTGATGTGGATGGGTGAGAGGGTGGGGAGGGGGCCAACTCGTGACTGCTATGGGTGGCCCTGCGGCTGCACCTCTCACCAAAAAACACATCAGGGATGGAATGAAAGCCTTCACAGACTGTCTGGGCTCTAATTGGGAATTGTCTGTGTGATTTGGGCCCCTTTTAAAATGTAAGTTGTGAAGAATGTGAGTTGCCCTATCATTGAGAGACTACATGCCATAGTTCTCTGCTTTCTGTAGCCTGATGATCTGATCTGTTGAAAGAAACACTTTTGAACTCTGCCCAACAGAGCAAACATCAGTGTTTACTTTTGCAGGGCTGGGGATCCACTAGACACTGTGAACAGTGAATTGGGCTGCACTTCAGAAACTCACATTGATCTTGGGCCAAACAGTGGGTGCTGAGTGGGCTGCCCAGACCACAGAGGTGCCTCAGTGCTGGCCTTCCCTACCCCCCACAGCCCACAGGGAGACCCCACGAATGCCCTGCTGTCCTTTTCAGCTACCCACAGATAGGCAAGAGCAGCCCCTCCCTGGCAGGCTGCCCCCTCTGGCCCAAGCCAGAGTGACTGGTCTTTCTCCCTAGCAGTTCAAACCCCAGTGTTTGCTGCATGATCTCACCTCTCCTTACAGGCAGAGCTCCGCTCACCTTCAAGGCCCTGTACCTGCACAGGTGTGGGTCACATACGTCCCCTGATAACGCCAGGCCAGCCAGTACCCAAAGGGACGTCCTGTGTGTCATGCTGTTCGGGGATGTGGGGCTCAGCATTCTCAGAATTGTTCTAGGTAACATGAGAACATCGGGTTTAATTCTGCGGCCGGGTGGTAGAATCAGTGAGTCTCAATAATACCTATTTTCTGCTCTTTAGTGTTTGTGTGTGCCACCCTTCCTGCGGCCCTCTGCACTTTCTTGTCCTTACCTGTTTCCCATCTTAGAGAAAATAGATCGATTTTTATTTTAAAAGGACATTGATGGTCTTTAGAGTATGGAGAAAATTGATCAAAATATTAATTAGACTTTTGTTTTCCTAGTTTGCATTAGACAGATGGAGTTCTGATCTTTAACAGCACCATGACTCATGAAACCGCTTGTGTACTAAAATGCCATTATTAACACAACAGTAGTTTTCAGCAGTTGGTAATTATTGGCATAATTAAACATTTATCAAGAAACGAGTATTTATCATTCATTAAACTTTCATTAAAAATCCATCTTAGCACAGGCTAGATTAGCCCATGATTTTCAAGTGATAACTTCTTAACTTCTGGCAGGAATGTAGAGCATTTTAATAATAGCTGAAGTTGTACACAAGGTAATGTTCCAGGAAGTATGGGCAATTATAGGATTTCGGAATCATTTTGTATTAAGTGTTTTTTAAGACTTGGATCCAGAGTGAAGAGGTACTTGGCAATGATGATCTGTAGGGTTTGCAGCATTTGGCACTTTTTAACATCCCATCTAGGAAAACATGTTACCCTTGGCAAAGAGAAGTCACCGCTAAGCAAGCTCCGTAAGGCTATTTACATAATTGAAATTCCCCCAAACATGGAGTGTTTATATATTCCAAGATAAAGTTTTCTATCTTGAAGGAAGCCGGGTAGAAGGGGCCCTGGCAACTGAGCCCACATGCTCTGCATCTCCCAGCTCGAGACCCTCTAGCACCTTCAGGGGCCATCCTTCTGCTGGGCTTTGCCCAGGGCTCCTGCTGCTTTCTTCCTGCAGAGGCGAGCTGGGCTGGTCAGACTAACGGACTGTACATAGCAGGCCTGGTCCTTAAAGAAAAGAGAGGGGTAGGTTGGAGGCCTGGAGACTGCCATCTGGTGCGACTTCTTTATTTTCATGTTGCTTTTCCCTTGACTGCATCTCACTCTCACCTCTCAAATGTTTCTCCTCTGAACCATACTTTGTCACAAAGGTGAACCCGGTGCCTTGGTAACTCCCCACTCCCACCTCCTCTGCCCATGACAGTAAGATGGCAAGGTGTCTGGTGTGTGCCCGATCTGTCACCTCTTCACCTGAGCACTACCCGGAAGTTTCCCTGCACTTCCCATGTGGGCATCCTGACCACACTGCACCCCAGGAACTGGGCATATATCGATCAGAAGGCCGCTGCACTTGGGTACTGATACTTCACATCTTATTCCATATTCAGCGACTTTTTGTTTTCCCTTGGGCAAAAAAATGTACTGTATCAGTGCTTTTATGTCACAAGAATGAATTGAATTTGTACCCTTTAGTGAAAACAACAATAGACGGAGTGGTAACCTAGTGGAAAATAAATAGACACCCCGTCCCTTTTGGGGATTCAGAGGGGTTCAGAGAGATGGAGCTGGTGGTGGAGAGGTGGCAGATAAAAAGAGGCCAAAGCAGGAAGGAGCCCCACAGTCATTTATTACCAGGCCATCGTCATGGTGTTTGCTGAGCCAAGGTAGAGAGTAATGATTCCGACAAATGGCGTTAATCATAATAGCTGGCCCTTTGGCAAAAATGGAGCACCCAGCATTGCAGCAGGAGGTCTAATCAGATTGCCCAAAACTTACTTCACAAGGAGAGAATTTCTGTCTTCAGTTTTTCTGTCAGTGGCTTCCCATGGGATATATCATCTTTAAAAGAAACAGAATGATAAGAAATTATGCCCTCTCCCATCCCCTTTCCCTGACCCCCGTAGTGATAATCATGTTCAACTTGATTAGTATTTAGAGTGAAAATATTTTATATTTTCTTCGTAGTTGTCTAATGTGATACGATGGCAGGAGCTGTAATGACTAGTCAAACCCTGTTTGCTATAATCCTGATAATCAGAGGTTGGCTTCCTCGACTTAGGAACAGTTTTAAACGACCCTGTTGGCCTCACGGCCTAGCTGTGTCACATACACACATCCACATGCTGGCATGTGTGTGGGAGCAGAGATGCATCAGACATGGACTGACTGGTCAGCACCTCCTGAGAGTGCTCATTCAGTAGTTCTTCAGGGTGCGTTTGCTGTCCTTGATCCTTAGGAATTGTTCAAGGCAGGTGAAATGTTTTCATTTGTCTTAGTGTTGGATTCTTAGGGATTTACTTAAATCAGCCTCATCAGTAGACTAGTCATTTTTTATAGATAGTTTCATCAGCAATGGACCCAAAACCCAGTCAGTGCTAGCCTTTTAGATTTATTAATTAGTTCCACTTTGTCATGACTGTGTCGCACACACACTTTGGTGCATTGACTCTTGAAGCATAATGCTATTGTATAGAAGGGAGAACAGTGTAGAGGCCCAGTTATGTATCATCTCCAGAGGAAAATTATGTTGACATGTGGGAGGTTAATGTGCACACTTTAGATTCTTTGCTTGATTTGCTGTTTTCTTCTTCATAACTCTAGGTAAACAGTTTTGCTGCCATTTAATGCACAGGTTAAGTGTAGTTGCAGGCTATTATACATCATTAAAGTAAGTAATATTCAGCCATGGAAGAAAGATGGACGCTTTTCATGGGTAGCCGTTTGGGCGTTTCATTTGTCATCCAGTACAGCCCTGCAAAAATTAGCTGCGGCCACCTCCGCCTGATTTATCTTGTGGGCCGTGGAATGGAGCGACGTGCCATGCCAGTTTTGGCTGATTAGTGCTAATGCGTTTTGTATCCCTCTGTCCCGGTGACAAATCTGGTAAAGGAAAACAAGAAAAAAGATAGCTGCTCACTCAGAACTCTACTCTGCCACCTTGTCCTTGTCCCGTTTGGCAGGTGTTCCAAGCAGCCACGTGAGGCAGGCCCAGCTAGGTCAGCGCTGGCTTGTGTCCTCTCATCATCTCATCATGGACTGTAGCCCTCGAGCCTGGAGTAGAGCACATGGGAGTCCAGTACACTGACTGACCCTTGGTGTAGCCAGCGGCAGAACCGGCAGCCGCAGCTCAGCCTCTGGCCCTCTGTATCTGGTCAATAACCAATTTATGACTAATCACATCCAGTAGAGACGATACCGTCGACCTTTATTTTTATCTGGCGGCCAGCAAACACAGAATAATTTTTTCAGAAATGAGAAACTGCTGCTCATAAGAAGGCCCATGACGGATAGGCCCTGCTCCTCAAACTACTGTGTGTTACAGCCAGCAGCTCGTCCCGGGAAATCGCAGTGTCTGATTACCAATGGGCACCGTGTCCCACTGGCCCCTGGAATACATTACAGATGCCAGTTCTTGACTTGGGAGGATTCTGTTAGCTGAGATATCTTGTGATAGGGAGAGGTATCACGCCAGAATAGGATCTGTAGGTATTAGTGTCAAGAAGAAGAATGTCTCGCCTGCCCTTTCTCCCGGGTTACTGCATGGGTTATACAAAGATTGGGATGAGTTAATAGAAAACAAAGAAACTTGAGCCGGCAGGCAGGGGTGAGGGTGGGAGAGACACGGCACCGCAGAAATATATGCTGTCCAAGGCCCAGAAATGAATGAAGAGTGGCCCTGTTCCCCAGGGGCGGCAGCCCAGGACCCTCCTCCACCGCAGCCCTGGGAGCTGGGAGCCTGGTGGGGGTGGTGCGGAGTGAGGTTGAACCCCCAGCCCCATGCTGAGTCCCAGCCAGAGCTTATCACCCTTTGCAGCCGGGTGACTGTGTGGTGGGGAAATGCTTTCATTCTCTACTTTCATTTCCATGGTGATTTATGGAGAGGAAAACAATATCGATAGATATTTTTAAAAAAGAACCCTCTGCCGTGAAGGGGGTGCTGTCCCACACAGCTTCTTCTGGAGGCGGTGCCTTAGGCGTTGCAGGGGAGAATTCATCCCGTTTGTTGTTCCAACGGCCTACCTGAATGAATCAGAGGCACCTTGTTCACACCCAGGATGGGGAAGATGATTTATTATCTGTTCCTTGAATTTCCGTGAGCATTCTGTCTAAACTTTAAAGGGGGATTACATTTGCGATTAAACCTTAACAAATGTTGTTTTAACTAGACTGCAATATATGTTATTGACAACAAGCGACTTTTCTTCTCAAAATAACATTGGTGCTTAGGCATGCAATTTACAAAAATGACAAGAAAGGGTGGTACTTTTCCCAAGGTGAATGTGAGTTGACTGATTAGCTGGTATTTTAACTTAGATTCTTGCAAATTACAGACATAAGAAACCCTGCAATTTATATGTACTTTAGAAGTGAAAGCTTTAATCCTGTGATTCATGAAAGTAAAGTGGTAATAATTTAAGTACCATATTTTATTTATCCCTCAGACTTGTCAGCTGGTACCAGAAGTATTTCTACTATTTTGGGGTTGCTGCCTCCGGCCACCTAATTGCTTCTTAGGAAGTAAGAGGGAAATTGCTTATGTAACGACATGGATTGTCTTTGGCAACATCGAGCCAAGGCATCAATCAGTCCATCTGGGTAAAATCACAAGCTGACTCCGATATTGCTAAATATTTATACTGTCAAATACACACAGACATCCAGATGAAAGGAGGCATTCATTAGGAATTCTCCAGCTTGTCAGTTTAAAGATGTAGATTAGAGCAAAACCTCCCACTCTGGTACTGAGTGCTCAAGAAAAGTCTATATTTAGCCATTCTGAGCAATAAATATCATCATATTGCCTCATTTAGGTAAATAGAGAATAAATATTGTCAAGATGATCCAGAGATAATGTAAACAGATCCCTGTTCAGAGTCTGTGTTCCAGGGGAAATTCCAGGACAGTGATGTGCCGGTGATGCCGTTGGGTTTAACCCTTTTGCTTTATCACATCCTCCTCCCCCTTTTGATAACGGAGATTGTATTGCTGACAGATGGTGGGGGCGGGGGACGAGGAAGAAAAAGAAATGTTTTTAACCGTAAAGGTGATTTCAAGTTATGTGAATTAGAGGACTAATTAGGGCTGGTGCTGCAGTATTGTCTCCACTGCGGCAGTAGCTGCCGAAAATAGAGGTCTCGCTGCGACCCTGCCGCCCGTGCCAGTCTAGCAAACTGAGGGAGCCCTAAGGGTGCACACGCCCCTCGAGGCTCCGGTGCCCACTGCGTCCAGACCATGCCCACATGGGCACTCATTGCAGTGAGTGCGCTGCACACCCACCTCTTCCAGCAAGAAGCTGGGAACCGCACCCCCAGCCTCTGCTGAGCCCACAGCGGCAGTCGCCATGCGGAACCCGGTGTTGGGACTGGGCGTTGGGGCTGGGCGCCGCATCCAGCCCAGCCCAGCCCAGGCACCTAGGCGTCCCCCGTAATTGATAATCTAAGAAGTTATACTCAATGGGAATTTTAACTGATGTCAAAGTTTTAGTTAATTGCTTGAGATGATTTTTTGAGATTAATAATTAACAACCCTCTTTATAACTAAATATCCATAATTAATCAGCAAATCGTAATGTAAAGACTAATTAACTTCAAACTCAAATCTTAACAGAAAATCCATATTACTCTCCAACATCATTAATTACCAGAGTAATCAAAGTTGTCCCTCATGGGATACAACATAAAGCTGTGTGGTTCTGTCAGCTAAACTGTTGGCACAGAAGATTTTCCGAAGTCACTTGGAATGGCATTACCCCTTGTGGGTGTGGGTAGAGTATTCCGCTTGTTCCTGGAGGCCACATGTTAGGTCATCAATAAGCTACTGGGTCTTTCCAGGGACTGTTATGTGGTGACTTCTAGCAAGCGATTCAGTTCAGTCTCCCAACCACATGCGCCTCTTTTCTCCCTTCCCTGCCTCATGGAGCACCAGGCAGACAGCGAAGACCCCCTCACCAGTGAGCTGTTTAAAACTATTGGTATTAAGCCCACATATGTGTGCCCAACATTACAAGTGGGGATTTTCTTTATCATTAAGAAAAGATGTGAATTTGTCTATCAATATATCACAGATACCATCTGTCAAACATGAAGAAGGGTGCAGCAGGGAGACCAAGTCGAGGGGTGATGGTGATCACTGAGAAGCAGGCCAGTGCGACTACTAGGGACTGGGCCACGTCTCTGCAGATTTTCATTTCAAAATTTAGGAGTGAAGAGTGTATTTAAAATCATGTTTCAGTTATTTTATCACCTCATCTTTCCCACACACCCCTCCAGTCCCACTCTTTTGTGTGGCAGCTGTAAAAATCCCAAGCAATTTTTACTGTCAAGAAAACTCTGAATAAATAGGGGCTGTTAACTTAGGCAGATATCTGAGGTTATTTGGTGGCAATCAAGAGCTCACAGCACTTCAACTAATGGGTTATGATCAGAAACTGTTCCTAATAGCCAGCTAGAGGGATCTGAATATGAAGATTTCTATAATTTTGTTGTCAGCTTGTGATGTACTCTAGTGCTAATTATTTGGAACAATTATGTTTTCCTAATAACAAAAGAAGAAGCAGTGAATTAAGCAGGCTTACCTTCAGATCTTTAGATAACAGTTTAAATGCACTTGCCATTAAGAAATAACATTTCTTTTTGCTTTACGGAGCCCTAATTATTGAAGATGCTTGTCTTTTAAAATCTACTGCTTCCACTTCTTTTAAACCTGTTCAATGTGTCAGTTTACACTGATGATTCAGTAACTAGTATTTTCTCAGTCTTAGGTTTATGCCTGTACCTCCCAATGGCTGCTTACTTCAGTTACTTATTCAAAAACCATAATTAGTGCAGTAATTAACGTGTGGATCCTTCAAAGGAAGATTGCTGGAATCGTGGGCCGCCTCTCATCATTCTTACTGATGTGTAGATGATAAAGAGACTCGGGGTGATGTGACAACAGGATCGGGATTATTGCACATTAACTGTGCTGCAGGGAAATTCAGACAGGACCTTGGTCCACAGAGCCTTAACGTCTGAAAAAAGTAATTATCCACACTGTTTCTATAATTCAACTAGGTGTTATCCTGCATTTGCAGCTGTCAAATCATTTGTTTTAAATGTTTTTTTATATCTTATGAATACTTGAAAGTTTTGAATTTTGCACATTATCTCTTAACCAGTTTCCAAACAGAGGTGCCAAGATTTCTTTTTCTTTTCTATCTATCTCTTTTTTAATCCATCCTGGAGTGAGTCTTTCTTGACATTTGATTTCAGGCACTTGATGGTAATTTTAATTGATGCATGCAGGTTACCGTTTCAGAGTCATAGTCATAAAGAAAGGGCTCAATTTCCTACACCTCCCCAAGGAAATATTTTGGTTAAATCTTGGTTTTCTCCCAAGCTGGATCCTAAGCTGGATTCCTCGCCTTGGTAAATGAGTTACATGCTTGCATCTAATTGCCATGGGAGATGGGAGAAGGGGCACTGGGCAGGGGACATGGGTCATGGGGGATGAGGGATGCGCATGGGCATGGGCATAGTCTAGTGGCAGTTTCAGCAAACGCACTTGACCTCTGATTTCCTGTAAATAGGATCTCTTTTTCCACAATATGTCATTCATTGACATCAGCTCCCCAAATCCCTTCCTGTTTCCCCCTTCACGTAGCTCTTGGGAACTGGGGAGGCCTCTGTGTACTCAGCTTCCTCAGAGGCCAGCATTCAGATGGAAGTAGACTCAGGTTTCGGGTCCTGGGTATTGATAGGAGACAGTTACAGTTTAAGAAAACACCTTAAACTGAATGGTTTGGGGTTGATCTGCCATATTTAGTTTCCAAAAAAAAAAAATGTCGGTGTTGATTTTTTTTCAAAATGAGGTGAAAGACTCTCTTCCCTTATATGCTTCTGGTGGGGTTTATGTCTTGATATATAACTTTGCAACTTTCATATCTCGTCCCCTGTCTCGAGGGCCCTGTGCATCTTTACATATTATCTTGGCTACAGGAGTCAAGAGCTTGGATATGTTTGGTTTCAAACACAAAATAGATAACCAGACTAGTAGGTACTTTAAATTCATTAATAACTTGTATCTGAGTCCATGTATTTAATCATCTGCAAATAGACCCTTCTGCTAATCAGAAAAGAAAGTTGCATGGTGTGCATGGTGTGACTCTTGCGGCAACATACACTGTGGAACCTACATTAATGTTGCTGCAGTCAGCTAGTTAAACTCATCAGGTTTGCACTCTGTGGTTCACAGCCTCCCAAGTGCCTCCCAACTGGCCAGTGGCTATGGAAGCCACCTGCGCAGCAGGTGAGCACATGTACATGTACGTGTGCCCAGGGCAACATCCTGGTGCAGGGCTGGTGTCCATAGGACCTGCAGTCACTTCAGAATTGAGTGATTCTGGAAGAAACCAGGGGCCAGGATGCTGGCCACATGGTCACGTGAAGACATGTGTACTGGTAGTCCCACCTTCCAGCACCCTTCTCTGTGCCTCACCCCACCCTCGGGACAAAAACCCTGACCCTCCAGGGTCAGAGAATGCCTGTCACATTCAGCTAGCTTGTGGCTGAACTGAGATGTCAGTCATGAGCTGCCTGAAATGTCATTATTAGGGGGCAGCGTGTGGGTGAGTGACCACAGAGAAGAGAGGATACTGATAGCTAGAGTCCACTGCATGGGAGTCGCCTCCTGCAGCCTGGGAGAGCACACTCACTCTGCAAACACACAGCACCCGCCTAACCCAGTGCAGTCTCTCAGCATGTCCAGGAGCCATGGGACCCCAAGGTTTGGGGAGCCAACAATTTCCCATGACCCAATGCTACGGAGCACACCAAAAAACAATTTTTTTTTTTTTTAAAAGCAGCCACGAGGAAGCAAATGCTCAGCTGCAGTGTAGGTGAAGGATAAATAGAAAATAAAAAGCAATGTTAATTGACCACAATTGCAGCCATCTGGTGGACAATCAGCGTTCCCATTTTTATATAAAACCACGTTCCTTTAAAAGATGGCCTTTCCTTAATTACAGAGAGAGCAGCGTACAGTTGAGTGTCAATACAAACAGCAGCAAGCCCCGCCCTCCAGCGTCCCAGCCAGCCGGGCCTCGTGGGTATCCATCTGCAGCTGGGGACATTTCGCTTCTCAGTATCCGATTTACACAGATTTGGCTACTTCTGAATATTCGTTGCCCTTTGAATCAGCCTTGCTTGCGTCTGTGTCATTGATAAAAACCTAGTAGCCAATGATAATTCAGCCTAACACTGGAAATGATTTGACAGAGTAGATGTACCCCAGGGTTTCCTTCGGCTCAAGAACATAACCGCAAACTGAATGTCACAGGCTTGTTTTCAGGTGCTTAAGAGGAGAACAGGTGAGTAGCTCTGAGCATCAAGAGATGAGGGAGAGGAGGCCAGCTTGTATGATCGCAGAACTGTCAGGGCTGAGGGAAAGCCTTGTGTGGGTTGGCCACTGGTTCCTGGGCTGTGTCCCACCGCAGGGGTGAGGGGCCAGCTGTTCACTGCCCAGCACCTTCTGTGGGAGGGAACTCAGTGTTTATGTGAAATGTGTTCACTTTCAATTGAGGATGTGAGTTATAGGAAATGTAATCTTTTTAGGTATGCAGATGGGTGAGTTCTGACAGCCATGTACGTCACGTGACCATCACCACCGCTGGCTTAGGACCCCTACCCCAGGGAACTCTCTCCAGCCGCACTCACACAATCCTCGTCCCCTTCACCCAGACCTGTGCTGTCCTGGTGGCACTGTCTCCTCCAGAATGCCCACCTGCCAAGACTCTCACTGCATGCAGTAGTAGCTCTGAGATCCTGCCTTCGGCCACTTCCAGCCATCACATATCACCCTGTTTCAGGGTGGACTTTTGGTTGCAGGTCTTAGGGTACATATGCTCATTTCCTTAGGAATGTGGATGGTGGGGTCATGTGCCAAGATGTGTTCTCACAGCAGTTGCACCATTGTAGGTCACCGCCCGCCACAGGGAGAGGCCCCACCGTTACCAACACCATCATTGTTACTAGTCTTTTTAGTAGCTCCAGGAACTGAGCGGTGGATCCTTGGTGGGGGTCTCATTGTGCATTTTCCTCGCAGCTCACCATGATGTACAGTGTGTTTGTGTGCACATGTGAGTGGTACGGAGTTTTAGAGAATTCTTGCTCATAGTTAGAACACCTGCAGTGCGCTGGAGCTGCACAGTGTTGTGCAGCCCCTCACTGTTTGCTCACTCAGTGCTGGTGCCACTCATCATGGCCTCACTTAGCCCATCCCAATCTCGAATTCTCCAGCCAGTCTGCTTGACCCCACCTTGTCATCATTACTGGGTGTGGGGTGCCTTCTCGTCACTCCCACATGGGAGGGTATGCCCAGTTTGGGCCTGTCATTGGTGGGCTTTGTTTTCTGGAACCCTTGAAGCCTGGCTTCTCATTATGGCATTGTGTCAGCATTCTACCCTGGTCAGATTTCATAGGCTTCCCTGTCGTATTTTCTAAGCTATTGATAGAACAGATAACTTGGTGAGTGATTCACCTCCAAGGTCACCATCACCCCGTGATGGCAGGCCACCACTGGATGCTCAGGTCTGC
Source organism: Uropsilus gracilis (assembly GCA_004024945.1). Lineage (NCBI taxonomy): Eukaryota > Metazoa > Chordata > Mammalia > Eulipotyphla > Talpidae > Uropsilus > Uropsilus gracilis. The sequence continues at coordinate 118,083 of PVHY01001222.1, forward strand.
CGGTGGTTCTGACTGACTGGCATTCATTCCCATGGTCTCAGGTGTCTTCTGAGTGCTCCCAGGGAGAGGAGGTGGGGAGCGGCCTCGTGGTATGCTCTCTGGGGCCCAAGACTAAGACAGATGAGCTCTGACCGTCCATGGCACTACAGGACCTCCACACCAGGTTCCCATAAACCTCAGCATTGGTTAGATGCCTCGGAATAATCAGCTGTAGTGTCTAGGGGAGAAGTGCCTCGTGCTTTGAACAGTGCACCCAACTTAGTGGTCTGTGTGAGGAGGGCTCTTGGTTTTGCTTCTGTAAGGACCAAGGTCTCAGGACCAGGTTCCTTGACAGTTGTTCTGGCTTTGACTTTAAGAGGTCAGAAGAAGACCCATGTTATCCACCAGGCTTTTCATGACTGTATTCCCCCAGGGCTTTGCTCAGACCCACTTGGTTTGCATGGTTCCGTGTTTCTTATGTTGTCACTGTAGTTCTCATTTTCCAGGGTCAGGGACAACCCAGGTTAGAAGCAGGTCTGAACATAAAGTAGCCCCATCATGCTCATGTTCATGTGACCCTCTCCTAAGCCCTGCAAATTGCTGGTATGACAAGATTCCCTTTGGTGTTTTTAATGTAGGTGGTTTGGGGGTTACTATATTAATTACATTATATTGTAAATAAGTCATATAAATACGCAAAGTGAGACTGAAATGAATTTGACTGGTTTATTGGGGAAAAACAACTCAAGTTTTATTACTTCATATTGTTTAAATTCTCTTATTTTTGCTCAAGATCGCCATGTATCTGATCTCTTGTGCTGAGTGCTAAGTTCCTCAGGCCCCAAGCTCCTGCCCCTGGCACCTTGGTGCCCAGCCCAGGCTCCCTGGAGGCAGAGCCATTCTTCTAGATGAGGTCAGGGAGTCAGAGCAGGCGGTGTCAGCAGAACGTGTGTGAATGAGGGGTGAACACTTTGCTTGACTTGATTATGAAAAACTGTGTCTATAAAATGTGTGACCGTGATCATCTCAGCAGAGTCTTGTATCAGGACTTTGTGTCTCACTGGAAATGAAAAGTTAACTAATTTTAATAAAGATGCATGTTAATAACCCAAGTCTATGCTGGGTGTGGGGCCACCTATCTGGGTGCTCAGGCCCATTTTCCTGGCTCTGGTTGGGCGCTCAGCCCAGCACTTGGCACGTTGGTGGCCGCCTGCACATGCACCCTTTGCCTGCAGACAGTGGGAATGTCACTCTGCGACATGGCTGGAGTTTCATGGAAATGATACACGAGCATGCCAGGCCCATCTGTGCCAGCCTTATAAAACAAAAGCCCCACTTTTATCATCACTGTCTTTTGTTCTCTGCTGCGCTATTCATGGGGCTGCTTCTGGCATGCCAGAGGCCAACCCGGTGATCCGCCACCATCTCCGCCACACAGGTTTGTTCCCAACTGTCACCCCTGCACCCTGTCCCTTTTAAAAAAAATTGGAGCTTGACTGTCAAGAATCTTGAGTCATGTTTTTAAGATTTCTTGCTAACAGACCAAGGGGCTTTGTTCTCAGATTACAGATCAGATGTGAATACGAGTGGGGTGGATGACTCTGCTGGGAAGCAGAAAGCAAGTCTGCCTGGATAAGCCTCCAAATCTGTAAAGACGTTTTTTGTTTGTCATGTTGACACTAGTTTTCATCCTTTGCACAAGCGGGCATTTCCTGTATTCGTATACGATATTTGCACATGATGAAGCAGCCGGTTATAACAGGCTTCTTTTGAGATTTCTGAATTTTCATTCAAATGATCAGAAACCATTCTTGGAAATCATCCTGGGTCAGATATAGTGACTGTAAATACATCTGCGTGATAATACTTCAACTAGCCCATTAATTCCCAAGTCTGAATAACACAGTCAGCTGCTGTTTTGTGGCAGTGAAGGTGTGTTAGAATCTCCTCTTGAGAGGTCCATCATGGGGCAGAGCACGGGGTGCCTCGCTGTCTCTTGGTGCTCAGCCGCATCCTGTCCTCCAGGAACCCTGAGTGGGAAGCAGGGATCAGCTAATCCCATGGGTCGTCAGCCTGAACCCTGGTCCCCTGACCTTCCTTAGTGATGATGGGGAGCCTTACAGTTGTGGGTCACTCTGCCCACTGCTGCTAGCACTGCTTCACTTTCACCTGTCACATAATTTAGAGCTCCAAGGAAGACTTTCAGTTGTCTCACTGCCTGAATTTTCCCCTACAGACTTCAATTTAAAACTTAAAAAATACAAAAGCAAACAAAAAACTCCTTCCAGGTACAGATTTTCAATGATGGGTTCACCTAAGCATCTCATCACCTGCCCCTGTCATCATATCCAGGCCATGTTGGTGCCAAATCATTCCTTCCTTTCACAGCAAAGAAGCTTCCATTAACATAATACTTCAACCTATCAGGGAGAGTATATAGGATTCTGATTCTATGTATAAATAATGTTTAAATGGTAGGCCAGTACACTGAATAACAAGAGCTTGTTTAAGAAAGAACCAAGCTCCATGGGAGGCTGAGTTAGCATTTGGGCTTGGTTATTTGGATCAGTTAGCTGGCTTGGTTATGGCTCGCACAGAGAAAGCTGACAGCCAGGCAGATCTGGGGGGCTTAACCCATAAGACAGTGTCCTGATCAGACCACTGGCCAGTCAGACTAACAAATATAAAGACAATAGTTACTTGGGCTCTTCTCAGGCCAACAGGCACACCTCCCTGGTGAGGGCCTGGCACCTGGGCCTGCCTGTGGGCCTGGCCAGATAGACAAGCTGGCATCTTCAGCAACTCCTGGAGACTGGGCTATAATGGAAGTCTTTCTGGGAGGGGTTTTCTCTCTACTTTCTGGGGTAGTTTGTCCACTGGGCTTCCTGAAATTTCTATTAGGAATTCCAGATACTTAATTGTTAGGGGTTGCTTGTGAAATGAAGAAGAAACTGAGATGGAAGAGATTGATAGTGATCTGTGAAGCTAGCCCACAGAACGGGGATTTGGGGAAGCATGTTTAGGTTTAACTTTAATGAAATTGTGATGCCATTTGTATACCCCAGCAAGGAAATGTTGCAATGATGTAATGAACAAGTAGCAAAGTGTAGGTGACATGAGTAGGGAGGATGTGGGGATGCGCGATAACAGGAGAATTTATCTTTGGGGCAACAGCCATTACAAATAGGTCATATGTCTCTTGGGACATTTTAAAGAGGTTAGGAAGCTGGGTTACAGGTGAGAGATGTGCTATTGCCCACCCTCTAGTGTGCCAGAGGGGGCTAGAGAGATAGGAGGCAATCCTCAAAGTGCCATCTCTCTACCTGCTTCCATGTTTTACACTTACATTGTTCTTGCTAATAGACACCTGGGCACTGAGTAAATGAGTGAGGTAATGGTTGCTCAGCTCTAGGACAACACCAGCTCACCAGCAGGTGATGGACGAGCACCTGTTACAGCCAGGCTAGGAGGCCGCCCTCTCTCGCCTGCACGCTGGCAGTTCAGCCTGGATATATTTTCAGGAGATGAGGAATTAAATAACTCTTACTGTCCTTCCAACTGTCCAGCGACTCCCAGGAAGAACGAACCACTCTTCAGAAAAACTCATGAGCGTGCATTCATGTGCACACGTCACAGTACCCATGCCCTATCTCTGTGGATGTTGCCGCTTATTTCACATGCTTCTTCTGCTTCCTGTGTGTGGAGCAACACTTCAGACAGCGCTTCATTCTGTTTTGGGATAAAGACACCATGTGATGGTCTTCATGGCTCATTGACAATGTGGCTGGGAGGGTGGTGGCCAGGACCATGTACTGGTATTGGCAACGGGTTCCAGGAGGCCTATGTCCAGCTCACCCTCGCAGTGTGAGGTCCTGGCCCTGTTCTGGTTGGAGGTAGAATCCCAGGGCCTTACTGGCAGATCCCTGTGGGAATCCTGTTCTCATCTCCCTGTCACTCTCCCTTCTCCTCCTTCCACGCCTTCATTCCCCTGCCCCCCATCTTCCCTACCTCCTGGGCAACCCTTCCCTACAAAGAGTGGCTTCTGTGCTCCCTCACTCCCTGGAGGGCACTGTTACTCTGCCCTCCCATCCCTGCCACCACTCCTGTGGCAGCCCAGTCCTTCCTAGGTTCTGCCACCACCTCACACATGACTGGGCCCAGCCTGTTCGGGCAGCATCTCTGTAGGAAGCCAACACTCTGACCAATAACATGACTTCCAGCATCAGGCACTCAGCCACTGGCCTGACTTCAGGCACGAAGGCTTTCCTGAGCACTGCAGGCAGGAACCTGAGGTCACTTCTCAAGTCTCTAAGGTCCATGCCCCTTAGTTCCCAGGGATGTCCCCCTGAGGCATCTCTGGGTCCTTCCCATTTTCTGTGTTTGCTGGCACTGGCCTCATATCTTCATCATCTGGTTTCTTCACATGGCTACTGCTTGGGCCTCCAGACCCAGTCCCCGCATTCACATCCTCCACCAGAAGCAACTCTCCATGTACTCACCACTTCCAGTGACGCACATTTTGTCATATTATTTCCTGCCTGGCATTTCTCCCATGGATTCCTCCTGGGATGCCCCACCTCACACCCCAAGCGTTGGGGACCCATCTGTCATTCCTCCCACCCCCGTCTCCCCGCCTCCCGCCCCATTAAGTGTGTGCAGCAGGCCTCCTGGGTACCTGCCTAGGCCAAAAGCTCTGGTCTTGAAAGGTGTGACTGTCTGAATGTCTGTAGTTCCATCACTTTACATCTTAATTTTTGCAGTGGTCATGCCAACATTGTCAAGTGTATCATAAAACTCCCAGGCTGATATGATGGACTCTTGATGTTGGTACTTGCTGATCAGCTCATGATCAAGAGAGTGACCTGGATCTGTGGACAGTTGGAAGGACGGGTCAGGGGTTGAGGCAGAGCTCAGCCCCAAGGTCCAGGAGACACAGTGGGATCAGGTGGCTGCAGAGGTTTGTACTTGCTGTCTGGGTTCCATTGGAGAGGCATTCACCATGTCCCAGGGCCTCCCTGTCCCATCTGTGCTGGATGGCTCGGCTCTTAAGCGCTGGGCCTGTCACCTGAAAGATGATTTTTATTTGGTGGGTGACCATGGAGAAGCAGCTGACCTAGCTCTTGTCCCAGAGTGTTTCATGGAAGTTCATCTGCCTAGGTCCCTGGGGTCATGGCAGCTTGGCGCTTACTGTCTTCTCCACCCTCAGCCTGCTGGGTCCTGACCTGGTGGTTTCCATGCTGAGCCTCCCAAGCTATGACTCTGCAGGCCTCTGGTGTGGCAGGTGCATCAAAATGTAGCTCGTTTATATCCCAGGTCCCAGTGTCCCACAGCCAGGTGTGGAATCTCTGCTCCCAACCTCAGGGCCTGCGCTGTGGTTCTTCCCAGGCTTCACCTTGGGGCCCTGGCAGCTCAGACCACCCTGGACATAGTCGGTGACCAATACTACCAATACTCATGCCTCAGGCCCTCAAGGCTGGAGCCCCGAGGACAGAGTGTCCTTCTGATGGATGGCTGTGGCTTCTGCCACAGCTCTGGCCCTGGGAGGACGCCTGCTGTCCCAGCAGCCAGCTCCCAGGCCACTTACAACCTGCCTTCTCAGCTACGCTCAGCTCCATGTGACTGCCCACTTCCTTCATGAATAGGATGGGATGTGGTCACAGATGCAGGAGACTCGGGGGGCCGGCCTTGGTGATGAGGGCACACTAGGAACGGGGGGCAGGCTCAAGCATCGTGTCTGCAGAAGGACCCCATTCAGCCAACTAACTCCAAGGAGAGTCCTGGGCTCCTGTCTACTCCATGGCAGAGCCCCCACAGCGGGAGACTGAGAGGTTCTCCCCACCACTGCCTCCCTGCCTTTCTACCTCAGCTGAGAGAGCCATGTTTTTTTTAATTATGTTTAAACCTCACTCTCCTGGGAATAGACACTCTGAAATCTTAATGTAAGAACTTAAGTATTTAGGATGATAGATACTCAAAGATGTTGATAGGTGGCTCCCTATCAACATCTCCTCCCTCGTTGGCCACAGCCTCTGCCCAGACCCTGCCTCCCTGACCCCATGCTGAAAGCCAGACCACGTCCGGCCCTGACCTTGGCTCCTTGCCCCATAGGCACCCGCCAGACATGCACAGCTGCCTTGGTTTACTCCACATGGTTGTGTCAGGATGGGGTGGTGGGGTAGCCTCCTCCTCTCCAACCCCCCCCAACCAAAGACCCTTAATGCCCCCAGACTCTGAGAGCGAAGAGGCCCTTCCCGGTGCCTGTACACCCTTGCCCAGCTTGTGGCAGCTCCAGGGGACGTGGCAGCCCAGTGGCCTTGCTGGACGTGTTCCGGGTGGGGAGGAAGCCACTGTGTCTCACGTGTGCACAAACAGCTGCCGTGCAGCTCCGAGCAGATGTGAGGCCTCCAAAAGCCTTGCTGATAATTAAAATACTAACAGCAAGTGTTTCGCCCCAGCTGCAGGTTCTGTTTACTGTAAATTTGATTTTAATGGTGCCTCTGTGCTGTAACTAGGAGCGGCTGCCTTTTACCTTTGTGCAAAAGTGTTTGCAATGAAGACAAATGTCTGTTCCCGCTCATTTCCTCAGGAAAGACAGACACTATCACACATGGAACCAGAACGTGCCGACGACACAGGACAGTGGGGCCCTGTGATGGCGGTTGCAGGAAAACAAAAGGATGGGTCTGTAGCCACCTGGTCAGCCTGGGCAGGGGTGACACTGCTGGACACCTGCCCTTACTCATGGTTCTGCCTGCCAGACTCAGGTCTGGCGTCCCATGGTGGGCTCTGGGGCTGTGAGGCATGGAAGCACACTCAGGGACCGGCTATCAACTCACAGCTTGGATAGTGCCCTGGGGCAACTCTGAGCCATGTCTCCAAGTCCTGGGAGCCTCCTGGAACCAGACTTTCAGCCTGGTCCTCTCCAACCTCAGGCTGAGCTCATGTCCGCAGGATCCTGGAAACACAGGTCTAGCCGCTGCCTCTCCCACCCTACCCGCTGCGATCGCCACATGGGGGCAAAAGGGCAGGGGAGCAGAGTGATGCCAACAGAACATCCCTGCAGCTCAGCCACAGCTGACCCATGGGTGCAGAATCCCAAGCGAACAAGGTGTCATCTCCACAGCTCTCAGGGTGGCTCTTCAGGCACAAGTGACAAAATTGGCACAGCCCAGGCACCCACAGCCAGTGCTTTGCTGGAGTCGGGGCCCCAGGCTCAAGTTAGCAGGGAAACAGTTAACCCGTCCCCACAAGTTCCTCCCCAAAAGCTGTCAAGATAACCTTAAAGGACTGTTCTTATCTCCCTGAGTGAGATTTGTGTGCCTGACTCCCATTACTGTTAGATCTTCATGCATGAAAATGATAATATATACCTAAGGGTCTGCTGTAATACAACATTTTCTAGGGTTTGTGACTTTAAAGGTAAAATATTGTCTTTTATTCTTTGTCACTCTTCAGTGCCCGTGGAAATATCCGGGCCCATGGAGACTGCCCTGGCAAAGCTGAACCTGGCCGATTGTGACTCTCCGATTTGAGATTAAATTTATTCTCAGTTTTTTTCTGAATCTCTGAGACTTTCTTTTGGGATCTTAGATGATTTTCAGTCAGACCAGCACTAACTGTCCTACGAAGCGGTGATTAAGAAAAAAAGGACCAAAGTACCTGTTGGTGCGTGTGTCTCAGCCACAGCGTGTCCCTGCGGTGGGGGCAGCACCAGCCGGCTCATGAAGTTGTACACTGAACTTCCGTGAAAGAGCCTCTCAGGACTTCTGGTCATTTTTCTCAGAAAAATAGCTTTCCTCCCCTCTCCTACAAAGCAGTGGTCTTTGTGACATTGGGCGTGGGGCAGAGCCTGTGGGAATCTCTGGACAAACACACCATGTGCCCGCAGATACCCCCGATGCCTGTCAGTCAGCAGACCATTGTGGGTGCCACATGCCGGCTGTCCCAGCACCTCAGGCTCAGGACGCCAGGCCAGGGCTGGGTGCGGGCTCATGCTCATGGGGAGGCCAACAGTCCAACCTACCCCTTCCTGGTGGTGTGAATGCACGTTCACGTGACTCAGGGTGTGCATCCCTCCTCAGGTGATAGGTGCTGGTTAGCCTCTGCTCTCTGAAAAAGCAGGAGCATCATTTCAGGGAGCCCCTCTGAACCACTGTGTCAGGGTTTCCAGTGGGTATGGGGGCAGCCAGAGCACTATGGGGTGAGTACCTTGTGAGCTCAGGCACCCTCTCATAGGGCTCAAGTTCTGTCTACGGTTCAAAAAAATGAATATGTCAGACAGCCACTGTCAATATTGATTTGACTGGCTAAGCTATTGGCAGCTGCTATTGGAAAATAATTTATGCCCTGTTTTGAAACTTCTAAAAGGTTGTATTTCATTGAATTTTAATTTGTTGTTTTTCTTGCCTTCACTTGAGAAACTTATAATAATAAGCTTTTGTGACATTAAAATATGGTTCTGATTTATTAGCATAATCTGTTACTATTGTTTCATTTTAATAGACGGTATGATTTCTTAACATTCTTCTTAAATTTGCCTCTTAAAATTGAAGTGAAGTTACTGTCACCTGTGCCCTGGTTTCTTTATGAAAACTATTGCTTTTTAAATAGTTTCCTGGTCCAGGGCCCATCATTACAACGGTGAATGGCTGGTCGGCCTGCCCCATGGTCCCCAGACGCCAACCACATGCATGTGCGAGGTGCCACCCAACTATGCCTGCCCTGGCCACCACGGAGAGCCCCAGGGAGGCTCTTGGCCAGCCCCCACGCCCCCTATGGCTCTGTAACGCTGTCTTTATCTGCTAGGCGAGGCATGAAATCTTCTTTCGCTTTTAGAGCTGCGGGCCACCTTTGACCCCTTTAGTGGAGACACAATGTGACCTTTCTATTGTCATCGGTTTTCATTCTCCTGAAAATTCTATGAATTTTTATTACAAGTTTTTTTTTAAACCAAGCTGAGGCTTCAACAAATTACTTGACGCAGATGAGATGAAGTTGTTGAGGTGGTGGAGATAAGTTTTACAGCCGCGCGGCTGCGAGGGGCCAGGCCTGTGTCCTGCAATGTCACACGCCAGGAGCTGCCGAGCCTGCTATTGGATAAATACATCATTTTATGGAACATTGATTGTTCTATAAACCCAATGGAGTATTATGCTCTATGATCAAACCATTTAGATTGTGTGTAGAGCACAGAAAATGCCATATTCAGGATGGTACTAAAAGTGCCATTTGTGTATTTTATGGATGTCATTACAGGGGAAACTTCTCTCTGTAGGCCCTGTTTACTGCAAAATTTTTTAGTCTATAATGACATTTTTCATTCACAACGTATGCCTTCAAGAGAGGGGGCCCTTGTTTTATTTGTTTCATTCGAGTTTACTGCACAAATTCTGTACATTTTAATTAAATGTAAGCTTAACAAAAGCATAAGGTATTTATTCTGTGGGAAAAAATGATGACAGTAACGAAAGAATCACATATACGCAGAAAGGAAGTAATTGGGAACTAGATCCTGTCTACCGTTTCCCAGAAGCTCGGCGGGCAACCTGGCAGTGGTGGCCGAGGCCCAAGCCCTTTCAGGAGAATGGTTCCTCTAGCTGCACCTCGCTTGCGTGTTGGCTAGTGCTCTCCAGAAAGGACACCCAGGATGAGACTGAGCCCCCATGTCCTTGGAAAAGTGGGCGTCTCTCGGAGTCCTGTCCCTCAAGAACAGTCCGCCATCCCAAGGACCCTCCTAGTTCCCTGAGTTGTGCATAACCGGCTGTTTAGCTGGGCAGGGCTGCTATCTCTGCCCTAAGGGGGGCACCCTGGCAGGGAGCTGGGATTTCACAAGGAGCCTTGACCATGCTAGTGGTAAGCCACTGTGTGGGGCTAACAGCAGCCAAATGTGAGGTTCACACCACACCAGGTGCCCAATTCCTCAGAAGACAGTGTGACCATGGGTCTGACTCACGAGGGTAAAACCCCTCGGGGCCACTCAGTTCTCTGCCAGGCAGTGCTCGGTCCATGACTCGCAATTACAGGAAAGATCTCAGGAACTGAAGTAAGCATGCCCAGTGGGTCTCGGTCATAGCCCAGCTAGAATCGAACTGATGGTGGAGATCCACATGCGTCTAAATGACACTTGAACTTCTACATAGCTCGACATTAATTCATTACAGCTAAAATGGAAGGATCTTCAGTGGGTGAATCTTTTTCAATCTGATTGAGGCTGTTACATTTTATAGGTGCTATTTTTCAAAGCAGTACTGACAGCACTCGAAGTTATTAAATTGCTGAATCAAAGGATGGACCTGCGCTCGCATTTATGAACTGTGATGGACCAGCGGGCGGTGGCGCTGAGGTTAAGATGTTGGTGGTGTTAAGCTTCATCACGCCCCGTGCTGACAGCAGTATTTACCCATGTAGTTTACTTTAATGGTCTGGAAGTGGCTTAACCCACCTCTGGATTCAAATAAATTCAGTAAGTAGTTCAGAATAGCATAATTACCAGAGCTGTGAGGGATTCAGAGGATAATTCCACACCCAGGAGATTTTCCATCCAGTTGCGGACTGAGGACGGGAGCTGCTTGGGCCCAGTAGCCGCTTTTCTCTCAGAGCCCACTAAGAATAGCGTGTTTGTTCTTTCCCGACTGCCGTCCTTTCTCCCGTTCTCCAGTAAAGGCGGCATGTCCTCTTCTGTGATTAATTGGAAAGGGGGGTTATTTGAAGGCTGCCTTCTTTATTTTTGTGTCCATTTTCTTTCTTTCTTTTTTTTTTTCCTAACTGCTTTAGAGTGAAAATGACCTTGAAATTCAAGAACGAGCAGACACAGATGGGATGGTGTTCCCAGACCCCTGATAGCATGCAAACACTGGCTCCCTGGGCTGGGAGGAGTGCCAGGGAGGAGTCAGAGGAGTCTTGGCACTGGACTGTGGGACAGGGAGTCTGTGGGGAGATCTGAGGTGCTTTGGGTCCTGATGGGGGTGGAAGGACAGCCCTGCAGGCAGAAGGGAGCGAGCAGGGGCAGTGGGCAGTGCCCTTCTTTGACCTCTTGCTCCACGCTGAGCCAGCCTCCTCCAGGATGGAGCTCTGGGAAATGCACTCCATTAGATTTAGGTGACGATTCAGCCAGCTCTCCCTGAGCTCTTGTGTGTTTTAATCTCAGGCTTACCTTCTGGACTTTCATCTCCTTGGGTCCTGATGGGTATTTTTCTCTGGTCAGGCAGGAGGGGAGGTGTGGGGGTGTCCACAGCAGGCACGTGGACCACCAGGAAACCTGCAGAGACCCTAGGGGTGCATGCCCTGTGGCCACCCACCCAGCTCCCCGACCCAGTGCTGGCCAACAACCCACTCAGGCCCTCTTGCCCTCCGCTTTGCTGGCAGTAGACAAAGCTGTGTTATGTGATAAGCTGAGCTGGCAGCCAGTGGGGGCCTTGGCGTACCCCCTCCCCCTGGTCTTACTGACCTTGAAGGTTTGTACTTATTTACTACCCCAGCGTCAAGGCCTGGCTGGCATCTGCACCCATGTGCCCAGCCTGAGCAGTGGCCCCCACCAGAGCTCCCAACCCCTCGTGGGTGCTTGGGGGGAGCGTTTAATGGGTGACTCTAGAGGCTCTTCCAGCCTTTGGGTCTGTAACCCCACATGCACCCTGTGACCCACGCTGACCTCTGAGGAAAGTGATCTCTGTTGGTCCTGACCTGGGTTGGGGTTGTTTACATGGCTGTCTTCCCCACTTGGGAGCCAAGGTCTCCCAGGTCAAGACAACGTGGTACCCAGGGTCAAGCTGAAAAAGGCCTGCAGCACCATGGCTGGTTCCCTGCACACACTCCAGTGGTCACCCTGGGACTGCCCCTGGCCTCAGGGGTGGGGTCGCTGGGGCAGCCTTGCCTCTGGGCACCAGACCACGCTGCAGCACACGTGGCCCCAGGCCACCCTATAGTCTGGTGTGAGCCTGACATGCCCTCCAGGTGTCCAACCACACCATGCCCTCCTCCCCCAAAACTGTGGGGCGGGCCTCCAGGGAAGCCTAGGAGCTTGTGGCTGTGGTTAAGGGGTGCTGAAGCAGGCAGTCCAGCAGCTCCCAGCCCTTCCTTGGGGAGCTGTGAGTCCACTGTCTGGAGAGGGATCTGTTTTCGTGAGAACAAGGTGAACCGCTTTCAGAATGAGGCTGAGAAGAGACCAGCTTGGCAGTCACAGGCTCTGCATGCCCTAGGGGTTGGCGGCAATAATGGAAAGCCAACAGGAAATTGGGAATGGGAATTTAAGAAGGAAACTAAGAATGCTGCTTAAAGAATCAGTTTTTTTTTTTTTAATTTTGTTTCTTGTGTGTTTTTTTTTTTCTTTTTTAATGAAAATAAAGGTTACAATCTTCAGGCTCCCCTTAGGTACTGGCTTGTGTCCCTGATGTCACTCAGGGAGAAGGGGCGAGTGCCTGACCTGGCCTCGCTGCTCTGCCTACGTGGGGCCTCTCACTCTACTCACAGTCTATTTGGTCTTCTCCCTGTCCCCTCTGCTGCTGAACCTCTTTCCACAGCCAGCAGAAGTCTAGCTCAGCTTGCCGGGAGCCAGGTGGCCGGAGTGCCCATGCAGGTTGCAGAGGATGAAGGTGCTCCGAATGGGACCTGGCACCTAAGGGCAGATGACAAGGCAGTGGCCAGATATGCTTTGGGGACCCCATGTCCTTGTCCTTCTCTCCTGCTCTCCAACCTTTTCACACACCTGGTATCTTATTTTGCCTGATGTTTTTGCCAAGAAGAACCTGGGACTAGAAGATAGCAACTGTTCTACCCTCTGCAATTCTAAGATAAAAATACTTGTTTTATTTTCCTGCTTAAAAACAGCTAACAGGTCACTTCTCACTGGCCTCCAAGAACCCGGTCAGAGAGCAACTGACAGGGTCCCTCAGCCCTTGCTAGGACCAGGCTTCTGTCCCTGCTCATCTCCCCCACCCTCTCTCTCACCCCTCCAGGCATCCATGAGGCTCTTCTCTCTCATGCGCCTCCCTGAACACCTGTTCCTTTGCAGCTGAACGCATGCCCTCTGCTCTTGTGTCTCCCAGCCGATGAGGTAGTCCCCCACATAGTGTGTGACCCGCTGGGCACTGGGCTGGATGTGAGATAAACAGTCGGATTCAGCCGGGGAGCTCTCGGCCCTGCTCTACCTCTTCCCAGACCTCCCAGCACCCTCATCACACAGGGTCCAGGCCCAACGTGCTAGATGTCTGCCTTCCGTGGAGTCCAGTGCTGACCCCAGGGGACATGCCACAAACACCCCCTGAGACCCCTGTAGTTGTGTTTAGAGGGAAGGTCTGGAGCCCAACACACGAGGCTTCCATTCTTTTCTGTTGAATAAGCATGTGTCAGATGTTTGGACATTCACAAAGGACTTCCCTTTGGGTTGGAAGACGCTGTTCCCCACTACCTGCGACAGACTCTGGAAGTGCTGGGGGTGGGGGGCTGGGAGGCCAGATCTTGAGTGGACATGCCCAGGCAACTGTGGCATGGACGCTCCCTGCATGTTGCCCTCGGCCTTCCCAGGGCCACTCATCCAGGCCCAGCTCCCCTCGGGGCTCACAGGAACATGAGACTGAACGTTTGTGTCTGACGTGCAGGGCTCGAGGTGCTTGTCTGATCTAACTGCTCCCTGTCTCCCGCAGGCATTGTCTCCAAGTCCTACGAATGCCGCCTGAAGGGCCAGGGTGCCACCTTCGTGGAGACGGACAGCCCCTTCACAGCGGCTGGGCTGGCAGACGAGTCCCCCGTCAAAGACAGGCCGGCACGGAGCAGCCGGCGGCAGGCACCCCCCGAGCAGGTGCAGCAAGTCATCATCATCCAAGGCTACGATGGGGAGTTTGCCCTGGATGCCTCAGTGGAGGAGACGGCGGCGGCCACGCTCCAGACACTGGCACTGGCAGGCCAGGTGGCCCGTGTGGTTCACATCACGGAGGACGGGCAGGTCATTGCCACCAGTCAGGCCGGGGCACAGGCTGGCGGCGGGGGCCCTGGGCCCGTCCTGCCTGAGCAGCTGGAGGATACGGCCACCCAGGTGGTGGTGGTAGGGGCCTCTGTGGACGGTGCTGGTGTGGAGGAGCCCCTCAGTCCAGGCGGGGCCGTGATCCAGCAGGTGACCAAGCAGGACTTGGTGGAGCTGACCCAGGCCGGAGTCCCTCCACCCGACACAGCCTCCGCCCTGGACGCCCTGCTGTGTGCAGTCACTGAGCTGGGAGGTGTCGACGGCAGGGCAGGGCCTGAGGAAAAAGGCCGCCCTGGTCACAGGGATGTGCTGGTACAGCTGCCGGGGCAGGAGGCCCCCCTTGCCGCCCAGCCTGAGGCCCCCCAGATCCACATGTTCCACGACTTGCAGGAAGGCCCAGCCTCGGCGGAGCCTGTGGAGGTGCTGACCCAAGTGGTGCGACCCACTGCGCTCATCACCTCACAGGAGCGCGCCCAGGTGGCCTTCAAAAAGGTAGTCCAGGGCGTCCTCCAGTTTGCAGTGTGTGACCCAGCGGGCGGCCAGCTGGTGAAGGAGGGTGTCACACAGGTCATCGTGAATGAGGAGGGCGCCATGCATATGCTGGCCCAAGAGGGCGCCCAGATCATCATGCAGGAGGCTGAAGCGCCCAGCCAGCACGTGGACCTGGCGGAGTCGGACGGTGAGATCTCTCAGATCATCGTGACGGAGGAACTGGTGCAGGCCATGGTGCAGGAGTCCCGTGGCCCCTTCCCCGAGGGTACCACCCACTACATAGTGACAGAACTGCCCCCGGGGGCACAGAACCCACCCGGTGTGTTTTCTCATACAGTCATCGAGGCAGCCAGCTCACAGGAGATCCTGCAGGCTGGGGCAGCACTCAGTGCCGAGGCTGTAGTCCCAGCCGGGAGCGAGCAGCTGACCAGCATGGTGATCTACACCCAGGAAGGCGCCTCAGCCGCCACCGTGATCCAGAGCCAGAAGGAGAACAGTGAGCCGCAGGAGACCTGAGGTAGCACTAGCCATGGGCACAACCCTTGCCCTGCCCTCCCCCTGGCTCCCGGACACCCTCGTGTGGCCGCTCCCTCCCAGGCAAGGAGGCGGACACTGGCCTAGGCGGGGCCCTCAGGACAGCTGGATGCGTGGAGATGCCAAGCAAGGGTCAGGGTGCCTGCTGCGGCCATGACCCCCTCTTTCTACCCGTCAAGCCTAGAAGCCGCTTGGTCCTTGGTTGGATTTCCCGCCCGCTGGCCTCTTTCCTGTTTGGGTCCCCAGTGGCGGCACCGGCACTGGCAGTGGGAGAGGATGGACCTTGGGCTCCAGCCCCAGCATGTAGCTGCCGCGATGTTTCGTTTTGTATTTGGTTGAAAGTTGCGGCAACAGGACCATGGTGAAGCTGTCTGTTCTGCTCACTCTTCTGAAATTTTGGGAACGCAGTGTCCCCAGACCAAAGGAAAGCCCATTAGTTCGTTTCACGTGCCGGTTTTCTCTGCATAGATGCCGTGCCACGCCCGCTCGTGGCTCACGCCTGTGGTAGGAAGAGCCTGAAGTTGGTCTCCAGTTAAACGTACCTTGTTCGGACAACCTGGCACTTCTACTTTTGACTTAGTTTCATACAATAAAGTCTCTCTATGAAATGTGCACTCTGGAGAATACCGTTCATATCAATATTTTGCTTTTTATAACAAATGTTTGTTCGTATTCGATGCCTTTTTTTTTTTGCAGGATTTACTTGTGGTTCACGTCAGGGAGAGCGCTGACATTACACCCTGACCACGCCAGGCCTGGGCTGCGCCGCCATGCCCAACGGCCGTGAAGCCTGTGCTCCGGTCACTTGTTCTCTGGCCACTGCTCCTCTTCCTCATCTAGATCTGTAAGATAACCCCTTCCCGCAAATGCAAAGGTGGTTTTTGTTCTGTTTCTTTTTTCTTTGAAATAAAATTACAGCATTAAAAGATAAAGACGCTGTTTTAATTCCGGCAGCCAGTCAGTGGGCAGCTGTGCAGACCGGGAGGGGGGTGGGGGTGGGGGGCTGGCTGTGTAACCCTGCATCTCCCATGCTCAGAGTGGAAGGTGCCTGCGGGTGGCCCCCCACAGGCTGTCCCAAGCTGCACTCGGGGCCACGATGCATCCCATCCTGATAATGTCTCCACAGTGCGGAACAGGCACGGAAGGAAAGGGAGGAAAAGAGGGAGTCTTTCACTCCCTCTTTTACTCCATTGGAGTCTTTCAAGTATCACCTGAGGCCTCTTCCTGGTCGTCCTCAGCCTCGGTGGACCCCACACTATCCCTAATCATCATCCATGAGCCACCTCTGCCACAGCTGCACCCCAAAACAGAAGGGAAAATTTCAGGTGTGACTGACTTGCTTTCGTTTCTTAAAAACGGTGGCCATCTCCTTGCACGCAGCCTTCCATTTGTGATCAGAATGACAGCAACCTTTACAAAGCGATGCCCTCTACAAGCTCCTCAAACGTGTTTAGAAAATGGGGTGGGAGATGCTTTCCAGTGGAAAGACCTCTTGCCTGCTCCCTCTCCTGCATCCTGGTCTACCATCGGGATGCTTGTTCCTGGTCATGCTGCTAACCTTTCTCCGCGGCCTGGCGTTGATGCTGACATGTAGGGTTTCCATGTGCGATTTATTTAGGATAAATACGTCTCGGGTGGCATTTAATCCGTCATAAAACCAATGTAGCCTGCAATGTCAAACCAGCAGTCATGTAACAGAGGAGTGAGTCTTGGCATAAAAAATTCTTGCAGACAGCATCCCTGTGCCCAGGCCAAGGTAGCCCCCTGCGCTCTGCTGGCCACATGAGCACAGAGCCAGTGGACCTCTCCTGCCCCATTTGCATCTGTGGGGAAGACGGGCTCAGGGTCGCTTCCCTCGAAGTCCCTGCTGGAGAACGCAACAGCACATCCAAGATGTGAGCAGCAAACACAGTGAGAGGTTTACTCAGGGATGGAAAGGCCATCTTTTCTGTAAAGCCACAGCACCAGTGAAGCAGTGACGGAACTGCTCCTGAGGACGAGGAAGACACCACTGGCGCCAAGACAGTGCGCATCTGACATGCAGCACAGGTGGGATCCCATCCGCCTCGAGCTTCAGTCACAGGCAATCTCAGTGAGCTCTCTAGATGCCAGCAGTGGACCTGGAAGTTCAAGCTGTGTGGAGCAGCAGGATGGGGCGGAGAAACCTGGAACAGAACCCGAAAACCAGAAGGTCTCTTGCTCCTAGTCTGCTCTGATTTGTATCAGGTGCTGAGACTTCACTGTTGCCCGCCAGCTCCCACCTTGGGTGGGCCCAGAGGGCATGAGTCGGAGCATGGAGGATCGTCAGTGGCCACCTTTCAGGTCATGGCAGAGCCCCAGGGCCCAGACCAGATGCCACAGCCTACCATCCTCCACCTCACTGTGCGTTGCCTATCACTTGCCCTCCCCTGCTCCCTCAAGCCACTTCCTAAATGTCAGGAAAAGCACTGAGGACCAGTGTAGAATCCTAACCCAGACATGGTTCTAGAAAGAATCATCACATGAAAGGTTGTTCTTCTAGCCAACTAAGAAACGAGCGATGAGTGTCACTTATTTTGCTGGCTTATATCAGCCATATATTATTCCAGGGTGCAGTTCACTTAAGCATCCTCCTCCTGTTCCATCCTGTTGGAGAATACAATTCGTTTCCTACTCCTCTAGGGTGATATCATTTTACATGAAGGGAAAAGTTAGCTCCGATGGCAGTTATACGTTTCGGAAGCACCTTCTAATCAGGATTGGTGATTCATTATTAGCTTCAGCGGGCGATCCATCTGACATGTAAGGGGAAAATTAGCAGCTGTCCTTGCATGATGAGTTAATTTCCTGATAGGCCTGACACTGAAAAGCCATTTGGAGATGTGGTGGTGGCTGCTGAGCGAGCCTGGCTGCTTTATAATTGGAGAAAAAAAAGGGCAGAGGGTGTGTGTGTGGGGGGGGGGTGTGGTTACAAGTTGGGGGCCAGTGCATGTCCTCTTGTGCCAGCCCAGCAGATAGGGCTCCCCTCGCTGATGCCCTGGTCATCCCACCTTGGGGTGCACACAGGTGCCAGGAGCCCTGAGGGGCATGGCTGGATGCTGTCACTGACCTGAGCCTGGTGCTTCCAGGCCTGGGCACCTGTCCCAAGCTCAGCCTCAGGATGAGAGCCATGAGGAGGACTCTGTGGAGCGGCCTTGTGCAGGCTTGGGAGGAGTGAGTGACACTGCAAGGTGTCCAGCCTGCTCGGGGCCATGGTAGCTCACCAAGTAGAGGCATCACCCACCCTGGAATCCACTCTGCTGTCTCTGGGAGGGGCTCTGGGAGCAGAACCATTAGCATAGTAGCACTGCAAGTGTCCCAGGAGGGTCAGGAACAGGCATGGGGTCAGCAAGGTTTTGGGGGATGGTCTGGGCTCAGGATGGGCATGCTGTGCCAGCCGCCTCTGGGTGTGCCTCGGGGTGGTCATGTCCATGGGCTGGTGCTATGCCCGGAGACCCTGGGCCAGACGGGGGACATCAGACTGGCTGTCCAGATTTGGGGCACTCCAGGGTCCCTTGTGGGAGAGGAGTTAGGGAACCTTCCCTCGACCTCATTGGCCAGGCGCACAGCATGAGACAGGAACAGTCCAGTTGAGACAGTGATGCAGCCAGGTGGGACAAGGCCCAGCGGCTAGAGCATCACACACTCCTGGCCTGCATGCCCAGCACCTCCCCAGTCATTTCTTCTCAACGACCGCCTTTCACTGGGGCATCCACCCATGGTCACAATGTAGAGCACGCTGTCCAGCCCCTGGCAGCTGGTCTCCCTGCCCCCCGAGGGGCCTTTTAAGTTGAGAGGTAGAGCCAGCAGAAAGGGGTGTTTCTTCCAGACCAGTTTTCCATTTGAAGACCAACTTTCCTTGGACCTGTGTAGGCTGCCAGATCTCGGTGTCTCCCTGGGGGGGATGTGGGGGGGTGGCCTGGGTAACACCCTTTGTCTTAGGCACCTCTGCTCCCCACACGTGGCTGCCCCTCCCACCTTTGCCCTGCTCAGTTGAAGGATGGTGTAATATTAAAGCCGTGACATGGGGCCTATCCTGCAGGTGGAGGCCTCCACCTGGCACGTGCATCCTCCCTCCACAAAGTACAGCCACAGTCCTCACCCATATCTCCCACTGTGTGGACACCCCTGGGCGTCATCTCTGGACACCCACCTCCTTCCGAGCCACAGCCCCATGGCATGTCAGCACAGTTGGGCTGGGCCTGGGTACTTGCCCTGTGCTCAGCTGCCTGGTGCCGAGGATGCACATTCTGAGAGCATTCCATACTCGAACCCTGATCTCCCTCAGTCTTATCGTCTTGCCCCTCTTGCCCCTCTCCTCTGGGTCTTTAGGCTCCACTCTCTTTGTCAGGGGTGCCAACAGAGCATGACTCTTGGTCACACCACTTCAGCTGAGTGTATGTTTACACTCAGCTCCCTGCCACGTTTCTTCAGGAGAAGCTTTCAGTCCAGACCCCACGGCATCCACAGGGAGGGGCCACGTCTGCACATGAGGCACGGGTGGGCACGTACTGCCCACATGGGGCTCTTTGCTCTGAGCTGCAGGTCCAGCTGGGGCTGTTTCTTGCACACCCTTCCTGCCTAGCTGTGCTGTGGAGAGGACTTCTGGAGTCCAGGGTGGCCTGGTGTGACCATGCAGTCTCCCTCAGGGAGCTGGTGGCCCCCACCTCTGCACCAGGTGGCACCCAGAAACTGCCCACAGGTGGGGAGAGCACGCCCTGGCCAAACTGACCCAGAGTGCATGATTCATCTCTCAACATCCCCAAGGTTGGGGGCCCCATCGCCTCTAGTTCACCTTCATGGAAAGGTTCAGGGGTGCATGACGTTCCTGCCCCTGGTGCTTGACTGGGCCTTGCAGGCAGGCCCAGGAACTTCATCCCTCCCACCCAGGAAGCTGGTCTGCTGGTGCAGGTGATGCCAGCCTCCATGGGCTGATGCAGATCAGGGGTTTACAAGGCAGAAAGACTCGGGACTGAAGGTGTCTGGGGTGTCACAGGGTGAGCCCAGGCTGGCGGGAGGCCTGACCCACATGCCAGACCACAGCCTTCATGCCCCCAAGGGTAGGAGGTTGAGGAAGCATGCTTGCCAGCTTGGGGAGCAGTAGGCTCCAGGAGAAGCCAGAGCAAAGGACTCTTGTCCCAGCAGAAAAGTGGGTTCCCTGGGTGCAAGATTGGGGACTTGGCAGCAGCTTCCAGAAGATGCAGCCAGGAGGAAGAATGGACCCTATCCAGGAGCTCCATTCTGGAACCCATGAGGCTGGAGCAGAGTCATAGGCAGGGAGCCCTTAGTGGCTTTCCCTTCTCCTGCCAGGGAGGCGGCAACAGGAAGAGTCCTCCTCGCTGGCCAAGGCGATCTCAAGATGGGAGACCTGGTCTCTGACCACACACCATGTGTGATGGAGACTCCAGCAGGCCTCCCAAGGAAGACGACAACTCGTCCCAGATTTCAGATCTCCGTACTCGGGCACTCTGAAACCAGGGCACGGCTGCACACTCTAGTGGGTCCCTGTCCTGTCCCCAAACCCTGTGACCACATGGACACCTGTGTTTGACACACTCCCCAGGGGACTGCTTCCAAAATCTGAAATAAGAGCACATTGTAGTTTCTTTCTGACTGGTGATTTCCCTGGGCCTTGCTGTTGAGCCCCTCCAGGACCTCGCGGGCCCCAACACGTGAGTCAGTGGTGGCCCTGGAGGTGGGTGCTCTGTGGAGACAACACGCCTGCATCCCCAGCTCCAGGTCTGTTTGCTGCACTGGCTTCCCACAGTCCTCCAGTCCCCCCATGCCTGGCACCCCCTGTGTTCACACATACCTCTCAGCCATGCACAAGGCCTGAACACACTGTCTCTGTCCCAGACCCACAGGAAAGATTCTGAGGAATGAGAGAGGGGAAAAAATAGAGAGGGAAATGAGGTTGGGAAAAGATCAGGGGTGCAGCAGAGATACCAGGGGGAGGAAGCCAGCATTCAACCCCAGCAGGGGCAGGGATTCCCAAACCTGAGCTGTTGGGTACCCACTGACAGATAGTGCAGGCTCCCCCCCTCACTTTCACTGCAGATAGCTGCCCCCCCTCCCCCCCATAACCCTCCATGTGACACTGAAACATTCTAGGGGCATCCAACCAGAATGGCTCTGAGCTGAGAGCACATCAGGGTGAGACAGTGCTATGGGTCAAGTGAAATTGAGAGAAATTCTGTGTTATAGCAGGAGACCTGCTTCGGGCTCAGAACAATGGAAACCAAATGTGGATCTCTGTTGGGAGACCCAAGAATTCTCTTCTGAATAAGCTGAACCACCCCCAGAGAGCTCTCCATGGTGGAGAGCGAGGCTCCCTCTGGACTGCCTGTGCTCAGACCACTCCAGTGAGCCTGCCAGTATGCCCAGTATGCAGATCTCCCCAGCAGCCTCACCGCCTCAAGTCAGACATGGACCAAAGGGGAACAAAAGAGCAAACATGATCAAGAGGGGGAGAAAGTGGAGCAGAAACATTTTTGAAGAAAATTTCAAAAACTGTGTGAGAGAATATGTGCTTCTACGAAATAATAGCAAACGTCTCTTTTTGAAAAGTAACAACAACAAAATTAATCCAAATAAATGTCATTTTTAAGAATTCATCAAAGAGATGGAAGATAGTTAAAAAAGACTCTCAGGAAGTCAGGCCAAAAGCCAAAGAATGTGAATGTAGAAGGTACAACAAACTGGGAAAATCAAACAATCAGGCAATCTGGAATTGACTAAGAGATGGTTCAGCCAGAAGGCAATTATCAAAAAATTAATTCAAGAAAATGCACCAGATGAGAAGAAGAGTTTCCACTTTGACAGACCCCATTCAGTACCTGGTAAAATGAAAGAAAAAGACCCGTACTGTACTACCAACATGGAACTCCAGAACTCCAAAATATGCAACACTTTTTAAAAGCTTTCAAAGAAGGAAATAAAAGAAACCAGACAAAGGAAATCCACATGACTCCATACTCCTAAAAGTAGCCCTGGATATAAGAAGTCAAACAAGGAATATCTCGAAGTCCCGAGAGGAAGTTGATTATCAAAAAGAATTCTATATCCACCTAAACTTTATCAATCAAACATAAGGACAGAAGTTAGGATATGTGCAATTTCTCTAAAGGTTCCCTTTCCTCCTCCCCCACCACAAGCTCCTTTTGGTAAAGCTACTAAAAGATATGCTCATACAGGAGATAGATTAGTGTGAGGACCCAGGAACAAAACTTAATAAACAAGCAATCAGAGTAATGTTTATCAGAGCAGATGAGGAGAAGGCTCTTGAAAAAAGGACTAGAACCTAGAGATGTATTCATTTGGATAGAAATGTGTGACAGAATCTAGGAAGATCTAAACTGATCAAAACAGGGAAGTAGCATTATTGTTAGAAAAAGCTAAGCACATGTATAAGAAAAATCAAATTACCTGGTTCCATGGTGAACAGTACTTACATGGTGATGACGTACTGAATTTGAGTCTAATGAAAGTTGTGCTATAATTAAGCAGGGAGAAACAGGGAAGAGGGGAGCGTCTGAGATGAGAGCACCAAATCTGCATCGGTCCTCAGGGGAAGTCTAAATAGAGTCTCAGATGGACACTCATTTTGAGCATCAGCAAATCACAGGAGCAGTTTCTCACCTAGGTGATATTCTGGTCAGAGCTCCTGGCTCCCTTCCAGATTAACTGATGGGAAATGATAGTGTTATTCTCACTGTTTAGAGTTGGGTGTTCACATGGAAAGAGGGCTTTGCAGACCATGGGGGGCAGCTGGCCACCATGGAAGGCCAGGTGGCAAAAGGGCCCCCACCGCTTTCCCTGTACCACAGAGCCAGGGGTAACCACTCAGGATTCTGGGTACGGGAGACCCTGGTGCCCAGCCGAGCAGACCACGCATGGTGAAGTGGAGGGGGGATGGCAGGGAGGGCGGCTGACATCTTGAGTCAGGAGGTGCCTCTTCGAAGGCTGCGGGGACACTTAGCATTTGAATACTAGAGTCATCAGGACATTGAAGGATGAGTAAACCAGTGCAGTGACATGTAGGGAGCACCTCATTCTGTGCTTTTTCGATTAGGGGCGCTCTCTTCCTTGCAAGCAACCCAGCAAGTGAGCAGATTCATGACTGACATGCTTGGTTGACAGGCTGGCTCCATGCCTGTCCTGTCTGCCCCTCTCTGGAGCAGGAGCCCAGGACTGCCTGATAGCAACAGGAAATTGCCAAATCACTGGCCTTGGAGCAGGATGTCCAAACAAAGAGAGGTTTTTGGTCCACAGTCCATGAAATGAAAGCATTTCATTTTCCGTTTTTGATATACATGGCGGCACGATCCCCCCCCCCCCCCCCCCCCCCATCCCTGGTTTGGCGATTGGAAAGTAATTGAGTCAGTTGCTTCAAATGGACTGATGGTAATTCCCACCAATTAGCCGTATAATCATCATCTTGGTCATGTTTAGTTATCTGAGTGAGAGACTAAATTACATACCACTGCATACCAAATACTTCTGTAATATGTGTTTAAAAAGTCAGAAGTGGCCGGAGCCCTCCCGCAGACCCCTCACGTCCTAGGGCTGCACCGATGCCCTGCTACCTGGAGCAGGTTCACACAGTTCAAGTGGTCCACGTGGAGAAGCCCGGCCGGGTGGCACTGGGCCATGTGCATGAGCTCCTCCATGCCCCTCCACGGCCTCCAGACGCGCAGCTCAGAAGCCTTCCTTGTCTCTGCTGCCTCTAATCTGAAGCCATCACCAGCCCTGAGGGGGCTGTCGGCATCACTTCCACCCAGTCAGGGTGCCCAGCCGGATTCGGCCAGTCCAACTTGCCAGCCAGAGACCGGGTGCTCTGACCCTGCCCGCGCCAGCCAACACCACCTACCCAGAGCTCCTCAGGGAGACATTCGCCAGACCTTGCCTGCCCAGTCTCATCCTTCCTGCCCACCTGTCCTGCAGTGACAGCCCAGAGCCCGCCCCCTGGCTGCCCACCCTCCCCTCCACCTGGAGCCCGGCTGTGCCCCATCTTTGCCCCTTCACTCTCCAGGGAGTCTGCCCCCTGCCCTGCACTGTGGCTGCTCTCAGACTTCCACAGGGCCAGGCCCGTGAGGGCCAGGACTATGTGGACACCTGCCCTCCGAGAGTCCGATCTGCAGGCAGCGCAGGCCAGGTGGGTAGGAAAGCCTTTCAACAGACGCTGTGGGTGATGGAGGTAGAAGGTGGGGCCTGTGGGGGGCACTGGGGGCTGGGGTGTCTGGGCTAAGCTGGAAGCTGGGTCTGCGATATATGTGTGCCTAGGGCAAAACCCCTGGGGGTGCTGCAGCTCACTCCATGGGAGGGTCCCTGGGAGCCCCTCCAGAAGGAGAGTGTGCATGCAGATGAGTGGTGAGTGGTCCTGGGGGCAGGCCCAGCACAGAAGAGGAGGCCTGGTAAGAGAAGATGTAGCCAGGCAGGCCGGATAGAGCAGGGACCGCCATCTGCAGACCATAAGGCTGAGAACCAGGGGCACAGAGCTCTGGGGACCTGTAAGCCCCAGCAGCCAAGCCCTAGCCCTCCCTCAGCACCTCTGTCAAATCAAAGGTGCAAGCAACCCTTGGCAGTGTTTCTTTAAGAGGGTCCCCTAGCCAGAGATCTCAAAGTCTTGACTGTGACCCACAGAGAAAAGTATAGTTCTTAGGACATGAAATGTAGATGTGGCTGAAAGAAAATTGTCGCAATGCAAGTGGACTGATATTTTCTTTCATATTCCATGTCATTCTCCTAAAAGTCCTAGTCCTCACTCCTCAGCGGACTTTGACACCCCAGTGGGTCCTAGCCTGCATTTGGATGTCCCCTCCTTGGGTCATTAGCATCAGAAGTGCCTGGGAGGTTGTTAAAACACAGACTTCTGGGATTCACCCTGTAAGGGTGCAGAAATCTGCATTTAAAAGGATGCAAATGCTTTGTGTATCCTGAATGTGGTGCTTTGTGTAATACTGAAATGTGTGCTTTTGAGGGAGATAATTAGCATCAACAGCATTCTGTTTGAGAGTTGTCTTCTGAAGTCTCTTTAGCACATTCATCTTATATTGGAGTTAATATAGCATGCACTGAGAATGCCTGGGAAAGAATCAGTACTCAATAAATGTTAACCAGCATCACCAACACCATCACCATCATCATTGTTACCACCATCACAATCACAATCACCATCATTGCCACCACTGTCACACAGTCATCATCAGCATTGCCACCATCATCATCATCATAAGCATCATTACTATCATTACCATCACCTTCACCACCATCGTTGTCATTATAACCATCACCATTATGACCATCCCATCATACCACCACCACCACCATCATCATCAATCATCATGATCATGATCACTATCACCAGCACCACACTGCTACCATCATGTCCCCTTCCATATAGAACTGTTGATATATATAAAACCTGCTCTTTCCTATCCTAGTAAACAGCATTATGTTCTCTCAGCAGCTGAAGAAAAAATCTAGGACCCCCCCCCCAACCTCTCTCCCCTTTTGTTCATCCTGCTGACAGGCTCCTACTGGTCTAGATCTCCATAAACACCCATTCATTCAAGTCACTGGCTCATGCTTGAACCCTCACAGCCCTTCTTTCTTCCACTGTTTCACTTCCTACATGCCCAGATGCCCTTCTACAGAATGAAATCAGATCACATCTCTTGTCTGTGTTAGCTATGTATGCTGCTAAACTGATTGCCCCAACACTTAGGGACATGACACAACCATATATGCACCCATATAGTTACCATGGGTCAGGAATGCTGGATGTCGCGGCTAGTCTCAGGGCCTCTGCTGAGCTGCAGGTCAGGTGTTAACAGGCTGCTCCTGGGACAGTGTGGCCGAGGCAGGAGGGAGAGGCTGGCTGGCCCTCCAGGACCTCCTGTGGGTCACCAAGTGCCCGGAGGACATGGTAGCATGTTTCCCAGAAAGCATGATGGGGAAAGGCTTGAAAGTCACACATTATCACTTCTACCTTCTATTCACTGGGGTGACCAGGTGCTCTCCAGGGAGGCGGACTTGTCTACAACTAGGGAGAGATGCCGAGGAGATTAGGGGCATCTTAGCACCCCGCACCTTATCAGCAACACTTCACTGTCAGATACATGGGAGCTGTGGAGTAGGCCCATAGTAGGCTGGGACGCTACTGCTCAAGGGGAAGGTCCTGGCCTTTTTATCAGTGGAATCGTCACACAGGATCAATCACGCAGGGTAGGAGGACAGAGAGAAAAGGGGTGTAAAACTGAAAATATGCTTATGGCACCTGGGGCTTTAGGGGGGATCAGTCTACTGGCCAGGTGTCTGCTTGACCACCAGTATTGCACTGAAATCACACTCCTGATGTCGCTCATGGTTCCAAGCTTATCAACATGAGTTCCATTGCTCAGTCTCTGGGGTACATCAGCCAGTGGTCCCCGGGTGTTCCCTGTCACTCCTTGTGACGCATACCTCTTGTCAGGGCCACTGAGTGTCCTGCTCTTGCTTAACTCGAAAGGATCCTTGTAGGATCAGTAGATTACATTCTTTGGTCTCTCCTGACTTTTGTACTGGAATGGCAAAACCGCCCATAACCAATATAGCCGCCAAGCAAGTCTTTAGGTGCAGCAGATGCACACTCCACCATCCTGCTCACAAGGTCCCTTCTGCTCTAGTTCCAGGCATTTTGTCTGATCCCCAAACACCCCAAGCTCCCTGGGTAATTACGTCCACCAGCTACTCAAGGCCGTTGTGCAGTCTCAGCCCACAGCCTTCTTCCTGAGAGGCCTTCCCTGACAGTTGAATGTGAAGGGCCCTCGTCGTCCCTGAAGACCTCACCCTGGACAGTGGTTCTGGTTGCATGAGTGGGCGTGGCCCCATGGATGGTCCCCCACCAGCCCCACCTAGGGTCCCCACCAGCCGCCACCTCAGTCTGAGGCCAAGCACCACGGAAAATCCGCATCTCAAAACTTTGGCCCATTTTGTTGACTAGAAATCTGAGGAAAGTCATGAACATGGTGGTGTTGACATGGTAACAGAAGTGGGCCTGGGACACCCTCCTCCCTCATGCTGTCCTCTGCCTGGCTGCCCCACATGGACCAGCTCCGCCAGTGCTAGGAGTTGCCTACACTGTTTCCATGTATAGATTTGATCCCAAAGTGAAGATTTTTACAGATGTTTCTAAACTTATCAAAAATCCTGTTAAATATGACCTGTCCCCACAAAGAACCAAGCCCTTGCCAAAAGTGAACCTGGGGGAGAACATGAAGGTAGCTGCTTGTGAAAGCAATAAAAGAAAGAAGGTGAAAATAAATTCCTTTCCAAGGGAGCCATTTTTGCTGAAAAGATTCACAATTCCTTGAGGGTTTTACCCGGAGGAGATCAGCGCGACCAAACCAGACACCATCTAGTTCACCCAAGCCTGCCTCCTCTCCACAGGCCAGCCCTGGCGTGCCCCTTCCGACGCCCACAGCACACACTCGAGATCACATTTATTACTGTCAGCGTCACCACAGCCGCCTCCTTCTCCTTTAAAAAGTCCCTGCAACTGTGAGAACTTTCCCGCTAATCATTTTTTCCTCTGCTAATGATCCTAACCTTCCACGGAATGACTTCTCCCTTGTCAGCCTGCGTCCATGTGGCACCTCCCTCCTCGCTC
The DNA here is from genome assembly GCA_004024945.1 of Uropsilus gracilis. Classification (NCBI taxonomy): domain Eukaryota; kingdom Metazoa; phylum Chordata; class Mammalia; order Eulipotyphla; family Talpidae; genus Uropsilus; species Uropsilus gracilis. Next base: position 145,709 of record PVHY01001222.1, read on the forward strand.
TTTCTCTCTGCCTTCCCCATTTTTCAAGCCACAAGGCGGACTTGAGTCTTGAATCTCAGCTCCTTCTTCCTGTCTTGGATTGCCTATTACCCACTGCAAAGGTCATTTTAAGTGTAATTCAGCTGAAATCACTTTATTTTCTAATCGACACATTTTTTTCTCTCTTGGTCCCTCCGTGCCCCTCTCTGCACCCCCATCTCAGCCTCTTGGTTGAGGTTGCTGCTGTTCTCCCAAGGTCCCCATGGACTTGGCTGGAAGTGGTCCTTAGAGCTGCTGCTGCTGTTTTACAAGATAAGATTTCCATTTCTGTCTTGAAGGGAGGGCACCTCTTTCTAGAACAAATGAAAACAGCAACAAAAATTCCACCAAGTCTGGAGACATCAAATATCCCACCCACAATCTGCTCGAGGGCCAGATGTCTGCCGGTGACGCTGAGCTCTCATCTCATGAGAGAGCCTTCAACCCTTGCACAAGTGTGTGTGACAGTGTGCAAGGGTGCATGTGGACACGTGCACAAACACATCTGTGAATGTTGTGTGTGCACATGCCTGTGACTGTGTGCATGCGTGCCTTTGCACACCTATGTTGCAGGTGTGTGCTTGTGCATGGTGTGTACATGTGCCTGTATGCAGGTACAACCACACGTGCATGCGCGTTCATTTTTGTGTGTGCATGTGCGTGAGTATGTGCCTGAGTATGCATGCATATGCTGGGGGATGCAGTGCCAGATGGCTTCTGGAATGATGCGTCTGCGTATTAGTTCCTGAGACATTACCTACCCCAACAACTCTTTCCAGAAGGTTCTACCTTCAATGGTCCCCTGAGCCATGCTTATCCTGGGTCTTCTGCATAGAGGTGGATCTTCACTGCCTTTGACTCACACCAGTGTTCATGGGAAAGCCCAGGTCCTGACCCTAGGGAACCCTCCTGGGTGCTACCCCCTGGAAATCCATGACCACCCCCCGATGCCCCTCCCCCACCACCCCAAGACCTGGCGTTAGGAAAACACAGCCTGGTGACCCAGGGGCCTATACTTGGGTTCTGGAAGATCTGTCAGCAGGACCAATTCTTCTTTTCTGTTTGCTGGGAGGCCCACCCTGGCCCACAAAGTTGATTTTCCGCTTTCATTAATTGAAGGAAGAATTGATTAAAATCGAAAGATAAGATGCTCCCTGGGTGGGCTCCCTCTGGCCCATTCCTCAAACCCAATTTTCATGGACACATCATCATATGTTGGTTTTGCCTTTCTTGGAAGCAGGCAGAAGGACCGAGATGAGTAGGATGAGGGCTTGTGAGGCAGGACTGATGGCCTGAGGTGACCCCCCCGGGGACCCAAGGGAAGGCCACAACCAGCCCCTCCCCACCCTTGGCTCCCCAGTTCACATTGTTGTCTCCTTTTCCCTTACTTTCATGCACGTGACTTCTAAATATGCCTTCTACGCACAGGGTCGTCTTTGCAAGAACCTCCAGGCCTCTCACGCACCATCTGTGCCTTCCAGACACACTTGGGCTGGGCTCGCACGTGCTCATTTTTGCATCTGATGCTCCTCTGCTGTTGTAATGCTGGCAGGATGCACCCCCAGGTGTGTCCCAGGGGTGAGGTTTGCGCTTCTACACACGGGGCCAGGCTGCTCAAAGGCAAGCCTGGCCTGCGCCATTGGGAAGCAGCCACCTGCTGCCATGGGGCCAGGCCGTGTGGGCCTGGAGGGAGCTGAGACACAGGGAGACTCTGGAACAGGGGGAAGCTGGCACTGCCATCCCAGCTGCAGTGCAGTGTGTCCCAACACACGCTGCTCTGTCCTCCACACTCCCCACACATGCGCTCATGGACACTGTGGCATCCGGGGCCAAGAGGGAAGCCATCGCAGCCAAGGGGCAGCCCGGGCCCGGAGGTGTGAACCTCGAGGGTCAGCTCAGCAATGTGGACCTGTTGTGTGTCCAGGGGCCCTGCCTCACCTGGTACCTGTCAACCAGGCTGACCAGGCCCAGCCAAACTGGCTCGCAGAACTTGGTTCTGAAAGCCCACTTCTGCACCTGGCCGTGCACGCTGAGACCTGGTACACTGGGCGGGGCCCACAGGCTCACCTCCTGCCCAGCTTCCCGTTGGGACTCGGCTGGTACTTTGTGGACAAAGAGGACGCAGTGGAGTTCCAGACAGGGTGGGGGATAGTCTTCTAAGGTTAACGTACATGCATGTTCCACTTCCCTAGCTATGTGATGATGCTAGTGAAGTCAGAGAAGACACTGACTACAAAGCTGCAGTGACACCAGCCAGAGAAAACGTCAGCTCGCCTGTGAAGCCAGAGGTGTCTTTGTCCTGGGGAGTGGCAAGTCTCAAGTGCTGACCGCTGCCTACCCTCCCTAAGTGTGCCAGGGAGACAAGGTGGAGCAATAGCCTGAGGTACTCCTGCAGGTGGCAGCAGGCTGTGGGGGTGATGGGGTCCCTACTTAGAAAAAACACATGGCAGGTGAGGATGCCAGGGCCCCAACTCTGTTCTCACACTGCAGGAACTCGAGTGCATGGAGAAGGGACTAGTTGTGGGGTGGTGGGGTGTCTAATCATGGACCTCAAGGGCTCTACAAGCCCTTAGGAAAGGTGCCTTGGGTGCCCACGACAGATCCTTAGATTCAGTAGGTGTGCTTCCAGTTGGGGAAGATGGAGATGGCAGAGTGCTGAGCTAGAGTGTATTAGGAGCCACTTGAGCCCTCGAGGGTACAGGCTCAGATGTTGGGGGGCCAGTCTGTGTGACCTGCTCATCCCTGGCTGTGGCCTCACTGAGAAGTGGGTGCACATTAGGTTTTAAGCACCAGTTTTACCAGTTCTGCTGTTAGACATGCCACGGTGGATGTGTGGGGGAGACTCTCAAAGGAGCCTCTTATCGAGAGCATGGGCACCCCTCAAGTCTGGCAGATGCAGTCACCAAGCTATTTGAAGTTATGGTCATGTCTTGAATGCCAAGGAAGATTATTCTCATAGGTCAATCAGACAACCCAAACACCAGGTGTCCTTAGCAGGCGTTATAATGAAAACCTCCTTGTTGCTGCAGCCCTGGGGGTCTCTCCTGCAACATTCGCTGACATATGCTCCCTGGTGCTGCAGCCAGGCCCCCTGGCTCCCAGGCCCCACACCATAGGATGGTCTCACCTGTTCTGACCTGGTACAATGAGACCAGCAGTGACCACTGTGTCTGTGTGACGCACACCATCTCAGCCCTATGTCCCAGAGCCTGAATGTGCAATGGGTGAGACCATACACAAAAGCAGAGTCTGACCCATGACCTCACCCCAGAGGATGCCCGGCAATGACATAAACAGCCAGAAAGCCCGTAGTTGTAAGTCAGACTGCACGTGTTGGACATGCTATTGCTGGTGACATGCAGGGAACTCAAGGCAATGGCTGCGTCCAGCTGCCCCTGCAGCTGGGGCTCGAGTTACAGCCAAGAGTGGCCCTGGTTTGTGCTCTATTTTTTGTCCCCACTTTTAACTGAGGACTAACCAGAGCATATCAAACATGCTGGCCTGGCCGAGCACAGAGGCCATCCTCCCACATCAGCTTTTGCTGGTGCTCTGGGTGGTGCCATCCTGTGGCGCTACACAGATGCATGTGGCGTGGATCCCCTCTGTGTCATGCAGAGTGGTCTCATGGCTCGAAAGCCCCTCTCTGCTCACTCATCTCCTCTCTGCTATGACTCACATACTGCTCAACAAGATGCAAGGACTCCAACTGAGGTTCAGAGCAGCAGGTTTATTGTCAAGAAGCTGGTGCACCAGGGTCCCCAAGTCAAGACAGCAAGGAGACCCTCAGCAGTCTCTGTTACAACCTTTTATAGGGAAAAACCACCACTTCCCCCCACATTGTGAAGTAAGCAAGCAAACAATCAGGTGTAGGACCTGTTCCCATAACTGTAAGATGTGTTCCCAAAACTGTAGGATGCATCCCCATAACTACGGTTTCCAATAATCCTGATATCCATCATCTATCAGAAGGACAATGCTGGCATCCATCAGCCATCAGGTGGACAAGATGGTTGTCAGAAACAACCAGGAAGAGGGGGAAGCAGAAACGGGCTGTGGGGCCAGCCCGCCGTGGTGGGTACTTTCCACTGAAGGCAGGGACAGGATACTGGTTTCAAAGTGGAGATTTTAAACAAAATGGAATTACTTTGGTTAGTCTGTTCCCAAAACTCTCCTCCCACTCCTGCCACCTGATGCTTTCACTGATCCCTGGCTCGCCTATTCCAGAATGTCATGGAGTCATAGTTTCCTGCCTTTTCAAGTGGGTTTCTCCCCTGAGTGGTATGATTGACAGCCCCTCCTTGCCTTTTCATGACTGACTCGCTCATGCTTAGCAAGGAAGATGCCCCACTGTCTCCATGGACCAGTGTCTGTTTCCTGTGAGGGTGAGGTCGCTTCCAAGTCTTGGCCATTTTGGATAAAACACCCATATCTGTGTGTTTGGGATACACATACATTTTCAAAACTTTGGGTAAATATAATAGCTGATAGTTAAATGCTGTGACACATTGCCACACTGTTTTGCAAATTGTAGCAACGATGAATGCACCGTTCCATGGGGTTGTCGTTTGGCCCTGGGGTTGTCGGGAAGGCTCTGGGTCTCCTCATGGGGCCACTGTGTCACTCAGTGGTCTAACATATGTTTCCCTGACAACATGAGATGTGAGCACCTCTCCTTGTGGGTGTGCCATCTGCCATCCTGGTGAAGTCTGGGGCCGGTTGTGAGACGCAGTTCTCTCCTCTTCACTTACTTTTCAAGAACAGCTCTACTGAGCTATAATTCACAACCCACAAAGTTGAACTGTTTAAAAGATCAAGTTACTGATTTTTAATATATTCACAAACATATGTGATATCTACTGTAATCTATCTCCTACCACCCAGGAAAGCAACTCCTGGACAATCAGCAGCCACCACTTGCCTCCTGATTCTTGTAAGAGTGTTCATCAAGGCTCATGCTCTTGGGACCATAATCATTTTGAGTAGTTTCTGTGTATGGAGTGAGCCAGGTGTGCAACCTCGTGGTTTAAGGGGGACCCAAGCTGTAGGTGAATGGCCCAGGGTTATCTGTCAAAAAAGCACTTCTACCCCACTGAAGTGCTGACACCCTTGTCAAAAATCTGCTAACTCGAAGAATATACTTATGGGCCTCCAGTTCCATCCCACTGAACTATGTGTCTGTCTGGATGCCTGAACCCCAATATCTTGATAACTAGTGAGTGTGTAGTAAGCTTTGAAATTTGTGTGAGTCTTCAACTTTGTTCTTTTTGGCTTTTCTGATGATTATTTTCATTATTTTGGCTTTTCTGAGTTTCTTGCATTTCCACATGCATGAAATATAGTTTCAACCAATCATTTCTGCAAGAAAAGGCAGCTGGGGTTCTGATAAGAATTGTGTAAATCTGGACAGGAACAGGGAGGATTGCAATGTTAACATATTAAGTCATCTGAATGTGAGATTTAGATCTTATTTCTTTTATAGTTTGTAGTTTATATTGTTTACTCTTGCACATTGATTTTGTTTAATATATTCCTAAGTACTTTATTCTTTTAGATATTATTGTACATGTAACTGTTTTCTTATTTTCATTTTCACATTATTTATTACTAGTATACACAAGCACAATCGATTTTTGTCTACTAATCCTGTATCCTGCTTCCTTACTGAAATAATTTACCAGCTCTACATGGCTTTTTGTGAATTCCTTTGGATTCCGTATATGAGATCATGCCATCTAAAAACAGTCATACTTCCTTTCCAACCTGGATACTTTTAATTCTTTTTCTTGCTGATGCCCTACTTGCTTAAGGCCTTATCCTGCATCTTATCTTCCCAGAATCCACTTCCCATATACACTACCTTTATTGCAGTTAAATATGTAGATGTATGTTTCTCAATTTGTTATGAGAACTTTGATCAATCTCTTTGATTGATTGAGACTTTGAGTGATCATCTTTGCTAATTTTGGATTATTCAATAGATATCTTTCTGGGAGAGAATTTCTTCTATTGCTTCATACCATATTCTAGAAGTCCTGCATCTGACTAATTGTCTTTTTGGTGAAGTATCGTTTCTTCCACATGTTCCTGCTGGGCTGTCTGTCTTTTTCTCATTCATTTATAACAGGTGATATATAGTTTATAAATATACTTTTTTGGAAATATATACTACAAAATATTTTCCCACTTTGGGGGTTGCATTTTTAATATCCTGTGAATGAATGGAAGTCCTACATTTTATACACTAGATTTTGTGTTGCTTTCTTTGATGACTAGTGCTTTTGTATAGTTACCATTATGCTTAAGAAATATTTGCCATCTGAAGTCACAAAGACATTCTTGTGTGCTTTTTGCAGAAAGCTATTTTATATGGCCTTTCATATGTAGGCCTGCAACACATTCTGAAGTGACTTTTGTACAAGCATCTAAGTTCCTAATTTTTTCATGCAAATATTCAGCTAAACTATCATTAGTTTTGAAAATACCATCCCCATCCATACCATACTACCTTGCAACCTTTATCACAAATCAGGTTGCACCATGTACATCTATTTCTGGACTCTTCCGTTCTGTGGGGACATTTCTCTAACCTGGCCCTAAACCACATCATCTTATTTTCTATGACTTCATGAGAAACCTGAATACTAGAAATTCTAAGTCCTTTCTCTCCTCATTTCCTCAGAATTTGGCTTTGCTTGAGCCCTGCTGTGTATGTAGCTGAAACTTGAAAACTTGGTCAGCTTCCACAAATAACAATAAATGGGACTTAGAGTGGGATTTTATTCACTCTGTAAATCAATGTGAGGAGAATTTACATCATTCATATATTAAATCTTGCAATTCATGAACATGGTATATCCCTTTATTTACTGATATTTTTAATTTTTTCATTCAGAAGTATTTTATACTATTTAGTGCCAGTATCTTGCATTTTATATTTTCAAGATTTTTAATGTCCTTGGTACTATTACAAATAATATCTTAAATTTTTCCATTTGTTGTTGTTTGACCAGAAATACAATTATTCGAACATTTGCACAAAAATACAAACATATGAACATTTCAGAAATCACTATCTTTTCCAATGTATTGTTTTTAGTCTTCCTTTTTATTCAAGTGAAAAGGCTGCTGCTTGTCATCCTTTTCACCTTGTGCCATCCTCTGCTGTTACGTTCCAACACAGCTCTCTCTTGTGGTTTGTTTACTGACTATCTCTCACCCCACCTACCCACAAACTACATTTTTGTGTTTCACACCAATTCTTTTGTTTGTTCTCTGGCGTCTACTGGGCCTGAGAGTTTCTTTACCTCCTTTTCATGTCAACATTTCCCATTTGTCATGTTTACATCTCATGGCCCTTGCTCACCCTAGTTTGCTCTTCACTGTATTGAATTTTAGGGTTTCTGCTCTTTTCTTCTCACCTCTATCTCAAAACTTGAGATCAAAACTGAGAGGCTCTTTCTGGTTTCTAAGTACACATGAGCCCATAGAGATTAGAACTGGAACAGTAATATGTCAACCAGCAGCACCACGTATGAGCAGAGAGTGCCCAACTTAAAATTCATGGTCAGATTTTCCTACATGTAATTTCTTCTTAGCCACTGAGTTGGCCTAATGCCACAGCTGGAGATGGGGGGTCGGGGGGAGTTCCTGGGAGCAGTGGTGACAGCAAAGGATAAAAGAAGCAGTAATGAGAACTCAGTGTTTCTTTATAATCTGTATGCCTGTATCACTAACAAACTCAGCAACTAGCTTTGTGTGACATGCACCCAGCTTATAGAGTCCTTAAGAATCCAGCAATGTTCTTTACCATATTAAACTTTCCACCATGAAAGCAGCATGGACCTTATCACACTACTCCAGTGACACATCATCTAAGGCCACACCTGTGTGCACATCCAGGATTTCTATGGAATAAAATTATGTGGAATCAAAACACAAACCCATTCATGTACATGTGCCTTGAAGCATGAAAACAAGGACAAACTGGGGGTACAAGGACATTGGGGAGTGATGTCAGGATGGGGTTCATTTTCCACACTCTTCCCATCCCACTTGCCTTACTATATTGGAGTTGTTTGTTCTTACCAAATCTGCCTTCTTATATCTGCTTCAAATACCTTTAAGTCTTAATTTCTTAGCTAGAGGTTGAGAAGAGATGCAAATACCCCAGCAACAGAGTGGATTATGAAGCTGCTGTGTTCCAACTCTCTGGGCAAGGTGATGGTCCACAGGAGGAGGGCACCCTAGGGAGCAGCCCACACTGGGGGTTGACTGGTTTGAAATCACTGTCTGGGAAATGCTGGTGACCAGGAGTCTCTGAACAAGCAAGGGACCTCAAAGGGGAATGGCCAGCAGCAGAGTTCAGGGCCACCAGAAGACACATGCTACAAAATTTCCAGTTCCCCTGAGCCTGCCAACATAGTTTCTCTCCATTCCTGGAGTATCTGCAAGGAGACCTAAATCCAGGCTATGAGATTCTCACGCTGAGTCCCACCCAGTCACGTTTATTCTCTCTGATGCATATGACAGCAAATAAACAGTTATTTTAAAGATCCGGGGCATCACGATGCTGTGACATAGCCAACCTTTAAAAAAAAAAAACCAATGATTTATTTAAAAGGTTGGATGTGTCACACGAGCATCTAAAGCAGCAAGTGAAAAATCAGACACTAGGCAGCTGAGGCAACTGGGGGGATGTGGACAACAGAGGAGGGAAATGGTGTGGATGGATGAGGCACCTCACCCCAGAAGATGAGGAAGCGGTGGGCATGCAGCCTGACATGCCACAACAGGGATGGCCTGGACTCACACACTGGGGAGCTCCCACTCCCCACCCTACTACTGAGCTGTCTACCTGGGATGCCCTATCTGTGAGGGGTTTTTAGGGAAGCTCCTATGCTGGGTGGACTCTTGGCAACCTCGGGTATGGCGGTCCTACCAGCAAATGGCATGAGGTCATCTATATCCTTGTCTGCAGCTGCCTAGTGGCAGGTGGCAGGGATCCTCGGGGACCTGGCAGCTGTGAGGTCACTGAGGAGTGGGCTCCTGAAGTCCCTGTCCCCCCCCCCCCATGGGACCTGTGTGGAAGATGTGGGAGATGTGTGGAAGGAAGCAGCACTGACCTGGGCCAGGCCCTACCTGCACACTGGCAGGGAGTGAACTTGAGCCATCCCCAAATCTAAGGGTCTCACTTGACCCCACAGAGGTGGAGTTCCAGATCTCCAAAGGCCCTGCCTGTGGCCAACATTTAGCTCCAGGCCCTGAAGGGCAGGCCCACCTGCCTTGTGCCTGCACTCTGTGCACACAGCGAGCGGGAAGACTGCTGGGTTGGCATGAGTGGCAGAGGCCAGGTGAGCCCCTGGGTGCAGGCTGGGTAGAGAGGCAGAGCCAACATGCCATCCAGGGGTTGGTGGGATGCTGGGTGGTTTGGAGCCCCAAGTGGGACCCTGCTGGTGGTGCTGGGGCTGAGGTGGAGAGCAGGCTGTTTGGGGAACAGTCAAGGACAGGAGCGTTTGGAGACTCAGCAAAGGAAAAGGGGCTGCGTGGGGACCCCATGGAAGCCACCCTCAAGGTAGACAAAGGGAGGAGGAATGGGGAGGTGGGGAACTCTTCCTGAGCCTGGAAGACCATGGGACACCTCCACAACCCCCACACTCCACTTTGGCCTGGGCCAGGCAGGTGCCTGCAAAGACAGGAGTCTGGCCTGGCCTTCTTGGGCCAGCAGCTGCTCCAGAGGGTCCTTTAGTTCATTGAGGATATCCTAGCCTAGCACCTGGGCCCAAACCTCTGCTCCTGGAGGTTTGGGATGTACTGGATAGAGGTGCGTACAGGCCAGTTGGGGAGGACAAGGCTGCCTCCCTCCTGTTCCAGGTTTGGAGCTGGGAGTACCGACCCCTGGATGAGCTTGTCGGGGGGCTCCAAGGACTACCGGCCACAGTGCCCCCATGACCACATTGCCCCTCCTGGTTAATATGGAATGGACCGAGACCCTTCCTCTCGTTCCTGACCCTGAGGATGCTTCTGCTGGCTCTTAGGCTCCCCCCATCTCACAGAAATGTTGTGGAAATTGGATCAGAAAATGCACCAGAAGTGTATTTTTTTTTTTTTAAAATACGCTTGCATACAGGCCTTTCACTTCCAGGGGAAGGTTTCACCGCTGAGAAGCTTGACTCTAGGGGGTCAGGGTGTGGTGAATAGACGGCATATCGGTGTGGACTACATAAGCCTGGGAAGGGTGTTTCCTAGGATAGGTCCAGGAGTCCACTCCCTCCTCTGCCCCCATAACCCCTCACTAGCCACAAGCCATGTTGGTGCGCCCAGGGCCCCAGGTGCAGCAGGCAATGTGAATCTAAGGGGACCAGTGAGGCTAGCAGTATCCCTCCTCTCCTGGGCACACGGTTATCCTGCATTTCTCCAAGAACCAGGAAAAACAAAACTACAGTCCAAGAGTGGGAACCAAGAGACACTCCTTCACACACACTCAGTGTCTGGAAAGACAGTATGTTGCCTCACAAAGTAGGGCCTGAATTGAAATTGGTGCAAAAGGTGCAGAAGCCTGCAACCAACAAGCCACATTTAAAATGCAGCTTCTGCCACCCAGGTTCCCTCAGATTCATACCACTCGTGCGTAGCAGTTGCCAGTCAAATGCAGTTTAACACAGGATTTTATTTACAAGGGAATTCAACAGGGGAAAAAAAGTCCTTTAAGTCACCAGTGGCCAGTCCTCTTACCCCAGTCCTCATTTTCAGTCCCAAAGGTCCCAAAGACATATGTCCATAATGGTGCCCCTTTATCCCTCCAAACCTGAGAGGCAGGCGCTCTGCCAAGTTGTCTTTCTCCACCGTCTTCTTTTTGCTTCTTCTCTCTCTCGTGTTCCAGGCTGCTCCACTTCTCCAAGGTGCTTCAAATTTTTTCCACAATTGCTGATGCACAAATCAGCTTTCCCAATCCCTGGCCATCTCCAAGTATCAGCTCACTATGCCCCCTTGCCTCAGTGCCAAACTCTCCATACCGGCTACTCTTCTGCCAGCTACCATGGCTCCTCGCCACCACCAGCTCACTCTTCTACCCAACCTGGTCACTCGGCTGCTCTTTACCCACGTGTCATTATTGTCTCTGTCTTCTACCCAAAAATCTTTCTGTCTAGTCTCTGCTCCTTTCCTCCCCTCCCCTTTCTCTTTCTCTCTCTTCCTCCCCCTAAAAGCCAAAGGCTCCAATTTCTCTCTACACATCCTCCTGGGGATACATTTCCTCTTCTCCACCTTGGGTTTACAACAAATTAAAAATACCCTTCTTGTTTAGGCCTCTTTTACATCTTGTGTGGTCACACACAGCTAATGGCATCAGTGCCTAATTTTAATACTATCCATATTGGGGTCCTAGCTTCAATACTGCCCACATTGGGGTCCAGGCTTCATTCCCCCATCTTTGTTTTCAAGCCCAACATATCTATGTTGGTCTCCACATATAACAACATCATGTCAAACATGTCATTACATCAATACCAGTTCCCGTAGTTATCAAAGCAGATATCCCTTATACAATCCCTTAGACAATACAGTATCCAAGAGGGAAAAAAACCAAGCCATTTAACCTTGTGGAACTCCAGCGGGTCCTCAATCTTATTCAGACAGTCGTAGAAACATAAACATTCAATCTATACTGAACAGTCTATTGCTTTTTTTTTTTTTTTCTGAACTTCCCACTCAGTGTCAGGAAAGACAGTATATCCCCTTACAACACAGGGCCTACATGAGTGTGGCTGACCCCACAGAGGGGACAGAAGGGGTGTTCATCATACCCCCCTCCCTTCGCCACGGTGCTGCACAGGAAACCCATCCAGAGGCTGATCATCCCTCCCACCCAGCACCCACTGGCCCTGCTCTGGCCTCCTCCTCTTCCCTGGAGCCTCGCCTGGCTCACATCTGTCCTCCAGTCTCCTGGCTGGACTGTGTCACCTCCTTCCAGGGTCCCAGTTGGCCTCTTTCCATCACCAGGACGCTGGCATCCATGCAGGTCACCCATGGTAGTGGAGTTGCTGGCCCACCTTCCACTCGCCAAAGTCCAGATGTTGGGTTTTGGTGCTAGTGTCAGCCATGGTTCTCTTGTGCCACATGGTGGGCATTCATTCCAGTGCCCCTTTTGGGGCCAAAACCCACCTCAAGGGTGACCAGGCCGAGGGCCTCAACTCGCCCTCCGAGTGAGTGGGGCCAAAGAAGCAGCTTCTTTTCAGCTCCCATGCTGTTCTGGTGACTGAGGCCAGCACATGTGTGGTGTGAACAAACATGTAAGACGTCCAAGGAGTAAGAGAACCAGAGACAGAGTGAGACACAGAGAGAAGAGAGATGAGAGAGACAGAGACAGAGTGAGACACAGAGAGAAGAGAGATGAGAGAGACAGAGACAGAGAGGGAGAGAGAGAGAGAGAGAGAGAGAGAGAGTTCCTGCCTTCTCCCTCATACTATCCACACACAAGTCTCCCCCAGGCTCCTGCTTCCTCCGCCCGCTGCTCCCTCCATCCCCCTGGACCCTGCCAAACAACAGGGCCTAGAATCCTCCTGCCTTCTCCCCGAATCCCAACTCTGCTTGCATCTCGGCCTGCGCTATCACAGTCTTGCTTCCCCTCTTTGCTGCACCCCAACACCGTAAAGTATTTCGGTCAGTTACAAGTGATATTGGATGTTCAAGCAATCCCCAGCCTCAGCTTTCCAGGTAGCTGGGATTATAGGCATGCGCCACCATGCCCAGCTAATTTTTTGGGATGAGGTCTCACTACATGCCTCCGGAGAGACTCAAACCGCAATCCCTGGCCCCAGCCACGGCTTCCTAGGCTGGCGCTTACAGGCACACGCCACCATGCCCAGCCTTACCAGTGATATTGGAAAGACACCGTGGACATTTACCCCCATGCTGGACCAGGGGCCCGGGTGCCCGCGGCACTCGCTGTATCTATGGAGAAGTTAGTGCAGGTGCAGTGGGAGAGTTCCCTTCCTTGGGGAAGATTTTCATCAGGCTGTAAAAACGTAAACTGAAGTTGCCCAGGAGGCGTGTTTCCACTCAGACTCCAAGCCTCCAGTTACTGGGAGCAGCGGGAGCGGCCCCACAGCGAGGCGAGGCGACTCCACTGACCGCTGGCTGGGCAGTGGATGTGGTGGCCCTCCGGGACCGCGTTCCTGCCTCCTGCCACTGCCTCTGGTCTAGGGGAGACCCTGAAAAGGTCCGGTGCCTCTGGAGTGTGGCCCTTCGTCCTGCGCTGCGTGGGTCCCTGGGCTAATGGAGTCGTTGCTTTCTGTTCAGGGAGGCAGAGAGGAAATGGGGAACCGGCCTTAAATCACGTGCCTGGACTGGCTGGTCTGGGCCGCGCTGGGAGACCCGTGATTTATTCTCTGCAGCTGGAGACTGACCTTTCCCTCCTGCTTCTCCCCGAGGACTCTCCAGGCAGCAAACATCTTTACAACCTGCCCTGCGTGCACGGAGGCGGGCCATCCTCAGGCTCTGGAAGCTTCCATTTTCCTAGGATTTCGGAGACTCCGTTGTCGTCCCAGGGCCTTCTGGCTTTTTGGAGCTCTGGGGTGGCTTTATCTTCCATATTTCAACCTGGAGTCTGTGGCAGAACAATGCTCCGACTAGCTGTCAGGGTTTCTGGAAGTAAAAAGCTAGGACAGCGCTGCAGACGGCGCGCAAGCCCCGAGCCGGAGGAGTGTGTGCGGATTTACAGCCGCGGAGACAAGTGCTCCCAATTCCCTCTGCGCCTCGGTTTATGGCTCCAGCTCTTGGGTGAGCTGCACCTGGGTCTGCCAGTTACTGCGCGCGGCTTCCTTCCCAGACAGCCCCATAAATGTGCGAAACCCACACCGGGCCCCACCATGCCCAGGGAAGCCACAGAGCGAGGGTGGGGCGCCCCTGCTGGTGACTAGGAGGGCGGGGTCCCGGCCCAGAGCGGAAAGTCAGGGCTTTTTCTAGAGATGGGGGTGCTTGTTGGAGATACTGGGGGGTTCGTGGAGGATCTTTTCAGGATTTGCTTTTGGGATACACCTCTGCTCCCGCTGCACGTGCTAGTCCTATTCGAGGGGAGGAGGGGAGCATTGTGCAGGGGACCCCCCCAAACCTTTCCGGTGGTGTGCAGCCGGCTTCTCATCACGTCGGAGATGCCTCCCCGGTGATGGAGACTCCCTCTTGCTCCCCGAGATTTCCCAAGCCAGCAAGCAGGTCGCTCATGGCCACCTGGCCACCCACCTTGTCACTCCCTGCCCAAACATACCAGAGCCCAGTGGATCGGGGACAAAATCATTAAAATAAAAAGAATAAATATGCCGAGTGAAAACTGGATTATTCATTCAAGCTGTGGCCTCCGTCCCAATAATAAATGACCCGGAGCCAGGGAAGGCCGGCGCTAAATTAAAAGGACGGTGGGAAGGTGCGCCTCCCTGCCTGCAGCCCCGGGGTGGCCGGTCCCCTCCTGGCCCTACCCCCACCCGGCCGCCCCACTGACAGATCCTGCAAGCCCAAACTGACAGCTCCTCAAAACCCGCCGAAGAAACCCTGCATTAATTAAGTCATTGCTGGACTGTAATTTCCTTGAGAAGTAAAAAATTCTCACACAAGAAAAGGTTACAGAGACCTTTTCTGTGTCAAAATTACCATGCTGCATGAATATTAATGCTCTTAATGAAGACAACCTTTTTTTCATCAAGAAGGTTCTGGAGCAGGTGCCAAACCTGAGCCTCCATCCACGCTGGCGGGCTGGGGAACCAGCACAAGGCAGTATCCGCGGCAGTCGCCCACCCACCCCCCATCTGACCCCAGCACCCACGTGCTGCCCAGGTTCTGGGGATCTGGGGATCGGACCCTCCGTGGATTACAGGTGTGGCCCTGTCATGGCCCCAGAGGCGAGGACTGGATGACACTATGGGACAGCCAGGAAACCAGCTCTGCACCCCATGGCTTGGGACACCCTGGGGACACAGTGGAGCCCCATGTGGGGACCATCACTCCCCCCAGCCCTGACACTCTTGCTCCATGTGCCTACGGGCCATGGTCCCTCTCTACTGCTGCCCCACCCATGGCCCCTGCAAAGGAGCAGCAGGGTCCTGGTGGCCGCCAGTCCACTCCAGACAGTCGTGAACACATCTCTGTGCTCAGCTGCCTCCCCTTGGCCAGCCCCTTGGAGTAGGGAGGGACTAGTGAGGGGGACCTTTGTCAGCGAAAGTGTTGGCACCTCAGAGGAGAGACCCCAGATACACACATTGTTAATCAAAGTTCAGTGACTTTTGTCCCCCAGTGTTTGGGGCCTCAGTGAACTGTGGAATCTACTCCTGTCCCTTATGTCCTGAAAATGCCGAAAACTGGGTAAGGAGGAATGTGGCTGGGACTCGTGCTTCTCCCAAGCCCAGGCTGGCGGGGGAGGAGTCTGCCACAGCAGCTCAGCCACTTGCAGGTGGTGATTTGCACATGCTTCTGCCTTAGACTCTGGCAGCATCTGTAAACGTTTCCAGACCCAGGGGACCGAGCGAGGCAGCAGAGTACCCTGGGTGTCAGTGGGGCGGCCACCACCCCCATGCTCCCCCACCCCTGGGTGGGTTGCAGCTACACCTCTCACTTCGATTTTCACTGAGGCATCATCTGTGACGTCATAAGGGCTGTGGCAAGCCGGTCACCATAAATCTGGTGGTTTGGGATGACCACAGAACACCCTGTATGTATTTAAAAGGTAAGCCTGATATATAGTTATGGATGCTGATGCAATAGCTGCTAGATTTATAATATGTGCCAGGAGCATAATTTTATTATAAAGAGCAATAGTTTACAATCTTATTATTGTTTGGTTACTGACGTCAGGACAGGCCCGTAATGAGAATCAGCTTGCCAGAGGACGATCTATAAATGTCATGGTGTTGCCAGTAAGCATCAGAGCAGCCTTCTGGCTGGGCAATCCCCCCCATACAGCAACACTGAGGTTTCTCTGGGCACTGGAAAATGCCCATGACCCTAGCAGCCCCCAGCCCTGTGTGGACACAGGGACCCCTGCCTGCCCTGAGAGGCCACCTAAGAGGTATGGGAGGGCAGGGAGCGGGGATTGGAGGGGTGGGGGTGGGGGACAAAGGCTAGGGGGTAGGAGGTAAGCACCTTCCCCAGCTACTTTCTGCCCACCGATGCTGGTGCGAGGCCAGGTCAGGGGCTACCATAGTCTGCCGGCTACACTGAGTGATGGTCATCTACCTTCCCTGGGAGCAAGGAGGATGGTGACCCCAGTGTGAGGATATCAGGTGGGCGCACCTAGCTGGCAGTGCTGCCAGGGGGCTCCACAGCTAAGCTCCACAGCCCAGCCTTTGGGGAGCAGCCCCTCCTGAACCCCAGGCATCTCCCCTCCTGTGGAGGAGGAGTGGCTGCGGGCCTGACAGGCTTGGGGCCACGCGGGAAAGCAGGTGTTTTATTTTCAGCAGACAAAGTCCTTTTTTCTCACACCTTCCTGAAGCTCTCATTGTGTCTGGGGTCTGGCTGGAGGTGGCAAAGATAGAATCAGCAGTGCGCTCCCAGCAGCCTCTTCACTGGCACTGGCTGGTCGGGCAGGCCCGTGCAGTCACTGGAGCCCACGATGACTGCTGTGGGGGCTCTTGGCTGGCGGTGAGAGGGCAATTTTCTGACTGGAGCTGGGTGTCTGCAGGCTGTCCCCTGACCTCAGGGCCCTGAGCTGAGGGACTCTTGGAGACCAATGCAGGTCCCTTTACTTCCTGGGCACTGGCAGGTGTGACAAGAATGCTGGGTGCGAACGATGGCATTCAGGCCCCTGCTGCCCCCTGCTGCCACCTCTCCAGAGCAACTCCAGGTCCTCAAGGGTGCCCCCGAGATGACCCTCATTTCTGGATGCGGCAGCTGGGGTCCCCCTGGAAGCCTGTGGCATGCTGGACTTCTCTTTGAGCAGGAGACCTCCCTCATGTGTGGTCCAGGCCGCGAGTGCCAGGGCTGGGCTGGGGAGCCAAGGACAATGAGTTAGTTCTAGCTGTGCAAAAGCAACGAACTGGGGACTTGAGCAGTTGGCTTGGGTGGGACTGGAGGGCCTCAGAGGAGGAGAGCCGCTCCAGAGCCAGCTCCCCCAGGCAGGGAGTGGGGCCGCGGCTGCCAGACCCACAGAGGACAGCCCAACAGCGCTTGGCTCTGAGGCTCACATCCCAAGGTGACCCCACAGATAGGCGGATGCCCATCCAGCAAGACGCCCACGGCAGGTGCGATCAGGCCAGGCACCATGCTCATGCGGTCCTGCCCAGAATCCTACATGCCGGTGTTGACTGCTGCTGAAGATTTAATCATCATGAGCTCCACCCAAACCATGCATGCTAAAAAATGGCATTTTTAATATCGCGGACCTGGTGACATTTACACACCACTTGAACTTTACTTGGGTGGTTTATATATTACCGACTGTGACGCTTCCAAGTGTAGCTTCAAGGTGGTTGATTCTCCATCAGAGAATTACTTCTGGACTTTGATACAATCGCGCTTTGCTGGCCTCCCACAATTTTAAGCTGCTCCTAACAGTTACTATAGAACGTTCTATTTCAAGGCAATGCTAAGGCCTAAGTCTATTTAAAAACAAAACACAAAACAATGCATCCACACACCTGGTAGAGGTGAAAAAATACAGACACCCCCCCCCCCAACATTTGGGACAATAGAGTGAGACCCGGGGAATTATTCCAGTGTCAGGGCCATGAGGATCCTCCCAAACCTCTGCTTCCTCTGGGCCAACAAACAGACTGACAAGAGAAGGTCGGAGAGAGGTTTAGTGGTAACTCTTGGTCTGTGAAGCCAGGACCCAGCACGACCAGTTCGGAGGCACCACCCCAGTTCAGAGGTGTTTGCCAAGGTGGACACCATGGGCACCCGCGTGTGGACGTGGGTCCCGCCTCACCCTGGGCTGCAGGATCGCCTTGGCACGGTGAGAGGGAGGTTCTTGGAGAAACGGCTTTTCTAGAGACAAACACCCCCGACTCCAGAGTCTCTGTGAAATTGACTTTTCCTAGAGCTATATTTGAGGTAACATTTTGATCCCCTGTCGGGGGACTTCCTTCCAGCTGAACCCCATCTCTCTGAGCCCAGCAAGGGAAAGTCATCGTGGTGGTCTGGTGGGGGCAGGGGCCTGCCAGCTGCTCCCCAGTGGCAGGCTGGCCCACACGAGGGCAGCAGCAAGCATTAGTGGGACAGAACATGTTTGGGGGATAGGAGATTACTGCACCAGCCTTGTTTTCACCCCTGTGGTTGGGCTGGTGGCCCCTCTGTATCCCCACTTGTGCCACCGTATGTTCAGGCACCGTACGTCCAACCACCATATGTCCAGCCACCAGCTGTCAGTGTCAAAGAAGTGAATCCTTACCTGGCTAGTGCCCACCTGGAAGTGAGGAGGGAGGTGCTGTGTCCACTCACACCTGGCAGGTGCTCAGTTCTGGTCCACTCACACCTGGCAGGTGCTCTGGCCATGGTCAGAGGTAGAAATGGCTGCTCCTGCCTGTCAGCCTCCTGGCTATCCCATTCACAGTGAGTTCTGGGCTCCCTTAACCCTATAGCCCCTGGATGTCAATTTAGAGTCAGGGGCAAAGACAACCTGACGCCAAACCAGAGCCCACCCTGTTTCTCTGATTGTTGTGTCAAGGAGGCTGCCCAGATACCCTGGAGAGGAGTCAAGTGCCCCTGAGTGCCTCGACCCCTCTCCTCTCACGTCCTATGGGTGCTACGACTTGCTGGCCCAGCAGGGGGTTCCTAGTCAAGTCCTCCCACCATGCCCCCCTCCCCCCAGCCAAGGTCTTTGGTAAACTCACCAGCCTGCTAGATAGCAGTGGTGAGCTGCTCATGGTGACTGTGCAGGTGCCACTCAGTCATCAGCTCCTGGAGAGCAGCACGGATCATGGAAGGAGCTGCCCAGTCAGATGCCAGCCAGGAGGTAGGAAAAGGCCTGGCTGCAGGGCCTGGGCTGATTCATATCAGCCTCCCAGCCATGTCTTCCTCAGGCTGTGACAATGACACTGGCAAGAGATCTGGACTCTGAGGTGACTGAAACGCTGTGATCCAGGATGGAGAAAGAGCTGAGGGCCAGAATCGGCACCCCTCGAAGAGCACCTTAGCTGGGAGCCCTGTGAGCTCCCCCATGCCTCCTGCACTTGTGGACAAATACGTGTGTGTTTGGGAACTGCGACTTAGATTCCTTCCTTAGTCTCCACACAAAATGCACCTAAACATAAAAAGAAGTCCTGTGCATACTAAAAAACAAGAAGAGCACTTCATGTTAGTGTGAGTTCCTTTCTCAGCATAGCATAAAACCAAGGGGTCAAGGAAGAAATGACTGAGAGGTTCGAGGACAGAAATAGTTTAAATGCAAAAAGCACCATGAAACAACTAAGAGGCAAAGAC
This sequence comes from Uropsilus gracilis, assembly GCA_004024945.1. Classification (NCBI taxonomy): domain Eukaryota; kingdom Metazoa; phylum Chordata; class Mammalia; order Eulipotyphla; family Talpidae; genus Uropsilus; species Uropsilus gracilis. The sequence goes on from PVHY01001222.1 coordinate 165,128, forward strand.
TGACTGGAAGATCATTTGCAACATGTGTTCCAATGAGTTCATATTCATCCTCTACCAAGAGCTTAAGGAATCAATAAATACAGAGGACTTGACAGAAAAAATGAACAGAATGCCAGCTCTGGGCAATGGGCTTGCAGCCTTCATTTAGTACTTCAGGACATATGTATGCATGTACCTAACTAGACCGGTGATGTTTTACATGTGTGTATGTGAGGTCGTCATATCTAAGGGAATGGTACGGAGCCCAAATCTGCTGCCCAGTGAAAAGAGAACCTGCACAAGAGGAAAACATTACAAACCATACATCTGGTCAGGCTTAAAATCCAAAATTTGCAAGAAATTGAAAGAACTTAAAGTTCAGAGAATATAAATAAGCTGATTTTAAAATGGGCAAAAGGTACGAACAGACATTTCTAAGAAGAGGTGCAGGTGGTCAGCAGGTAGATGAGAACTCATTTTAGGACTATGATGGCTGATGACAGCCAGAGTTTGAAGTATCAGGACTCCTGTCCTGGTCTCACAACCAATTCTGAGACTTTTTGCTCATCCAGAAAACCCACCTTCAGGGCTGGGGTGATAAATACTGTGCTTGGTGGTCTTCATGGGGCCCGCCTTGCCACTCTGGATGAACTTGCTGTATGCCGTTCACAAGCCAGACAGATGGTGCTGTGAGAAGGGGAAAACTCCTTCTCACCTTAATTGCCTCTGGCAAACTAGAGACAAAAATTTGACACTGATCCTCTAAAGATGTGATAGTGCCACTGCTCCTCTAAAATGTTTATTTGTAGCAATCCCTCTAAACAAAAATAATGACCACCTATGAACAATCCCCCTACCCCCAATTACCCCTCAGAAACTAATATGCTAATATATTAACAAATCTAACTATCTTGCTCACCATTTACCTTCCTTTAAAGTTCACCCAACCCTTACCCATCTTTATAAATACCCCTTTCTTTTATTAATAAATTATCATTTAATTCATTACTTCCAAATCAACCCTTAGCCTCCAGCTAAACCATCTCTCTTCATAATCTCTTTCTCATACCTTACTTTCAACCATCAATATGAACTCAGTCATTTATGCCTAACTCTGAGCTGGGTTAAGTGTAATCCAGTTAAGGGTTAAGTGTAACCCTTGCACTTACAAGGGTCTTGTAGAAGCACAGCTCAGGCAGGTAATGGTCTTCTTGATACACAGATTCTGGGGGTTTCCTGATACCCATGAAACCTTCAAGAAGCTTTCGGTCCAAGCTCATGGGATGCTTGCATCCACACCCTGGAAAATCTTCAGGGTGCCTGCAACTTGCTCCTGTACCCATGGCAGACATCACTAGCTGATCACTGAGTCTCCCTCCCAGGGCTTCATTCATATTCCAGAAGAGGCTTGTGATGTGTGGCTGATTTTCCATTTTTGGTCCCCATCATGCATTGCTCTTGTCTAGACCACAGTGGTACTTTCAGCATCTGCTCGCTGGACAGTGCAGGGAGGACTATCCAAAAGCAGGCCGGTCAAGTTCTAGACCGGTGACAGAAAGCTGAATCAGGTGGATGCTGTAGGACGAGGTTCCTGTCCAGCCCTCCTGGTGTCCTCCTCGTTGCTTCTCTGCACTCTTGGCTTTCAGTTTCCCTTACGTGAACAAAAGAAATCATTCATGAAACATTTCTCTCATTGCCATGTACCTTTGCTCACACAGAAAGCTGTTTGGTATGTGGTTGGTTGGGAGGCCCAGCCAAGGACCACAGACTCACAGTTCTTGGGCTGGGGGTGTGAGACCTCAGCATTCCTGGGCTGTACCTTCTGCTCCATGCCTCTGTGCAGGAATGCTTCCCACCTGGAAACAGTATCTACTGCTTGCACCTCTACATGCTCTCCTGTGTCTATGCCATGGTTCCCTTTTTGCAAGGATACCAGTCATATTGGGTCAGGACGCATCTCAACCAATTGATCAATAAATCTGTGATTTCCACACAAGGTTTCATTCTGAAGTGCTGAGGGCTAGGACTTCAACACCAGGATGTGGGGGGCGGAGGGGGTCACAATCCCCCAGTGCTAGTGTTTGGAAACAGTGATTTTGCTTTGAAATACAGCTTTAAATCTGCTCTAAATAGAGCAGAGCAGAGACCCAGGAGCCTGGCAGCCTCCTCTCTCCTCTTGATTGCAGTTGGAGACCTTAAAGCATGGTTCAAAGCTTGCCAGACCTTGTAGTGACACACTTCCCTATCCCAAACTGGCCAAGCCTGTGCCTGCTGGAGGTTGATCTCTAGGCCAAACCTTTGTTTACTTGGAGCTTTTGACTCCACTGTGTGGTCTACTGATGTGACCTGTGGTGGGTGCTGGGGGCCACCTGCTCCCTGCTTGGCTTGAGGACAGCTGCCACAGAAGATCAGCTGCAGGGGCATCCCCTAGTCTGTGATGTTGACCACACCCTGGCTGATGACCTCACCCCTGGGAGAAGAGAGCTGGAAGCTAGACCTCAGCTTGGGACTTTCCCTTGGCTGGTTTTATCCTGTCCCTCCACTGTAATAGACCATTAACTGCACATAACTTGTGGCAAGGTGACAGAAAGGCCAGCATTACAACTGGAGTCAGAAGTTGGGTGCCTCTTACAGCTGCTCCCTGGTTCACAGGACTAGGTAATTTCCTTTTAAGGGAGAATTTTCAAACCTACAAGGCAGAACAGTGTGTGAGATCCCCAGGACTCCACCACTGTGTCCTCAGGGCAGCCATGGCCGGTCCCTCCTATCCCAGGACTACTGCCCTCTAGCCTGCTGGATTATTTATATTGAAGCCCAAGCATCACTTTGTTTCCCAATGGAGACTTTTCTTTTCTTTCTTTCTTTCTTTCTTTTTTTTTTTTTTTTGAGGCTAGGTCTTGCTATTTTTGCCCGTGGAACCGCAGGCTCACGTTGCCCGGGGTACCACAGACACAAGCAATCCCCAGCTTCAGCTTCCCAGGTAACTGGGATTACAGGTGCGCACCACCATGCCCAGCTAGTTTTTGGGACCAGGTCTCGCTGTGTTGCCCCAAGCAGGACTCAAACCGCGATCCCTAGCCCCAGCTACTTTATAGGCTGAAGCTTACAGTCACGAGCCACCGTGCCCGGCTGGAGACCATTCTTTGTTAACTTACAAACTTGTTTTTCTTTTTCATTCTTCCTCTTTCTTTTTTCCCTTCTGCTTTACTCTTTGGAACTGTTTCTTTTTCTCTCTCTTCCCTTCTTCCCTCACCAGGTTTTGTCTAATCATTTCCTAGTACGTGCCTCACTTTAATTCAGCTATTCCTTCCCCCTCTTCCTCTTCTTCCAGATTATAAGTGAGCCGACTATGGAGGTCAATATGTTTTATTTACCAAACTATTTCATTTGTTCTGATGTTAATTTTGAAGTCACATGTATCTGGAAAGGAAGGAAAATAAAGTTGCCTCTCAACTGTCTGTGGTCTTTCTTTCTCCCCCACCTCTCTCCTGATACCACCCAACTTTATCAAGGTATAATTGACAAATACGCAGTGTGATATTTAAAGTGTCCAATGTGACGTTTACATATGTATGCACTGTGGAAGCGACCCCGTTGAGTGCATTAATACCTCAGCACGTATTGTCCTTTTCTGTGTGGGAAAACAGAGCAGACTCCAGGGCTGCCAAACAGGGCCATTCAGGGTCATACAGTCATGCTGAGATCCTGCAATGGAATGTGTGTCCCCTCAGACTGCTTTCCCATGTTCCTCCATCTCCTGCCCTGAGTCAGTGCACCCACTCACAAGTGGAAAGTCCCTCTAGTCTTCCCTAAGCTGAATGGAGAGGAGGTCCTCTCAGTGCAGTTTTGCATCTCTCTCATCAGGAGCCTGTGGGATTCAGATGGACTAAATCCTGTAAGCACAACATCTGGAGGCCTTGCCAGCTAGTCAGCTATGGTGGGGCCCCCCTGGTCCATGGGCATCCAGCTTTATGAAGGTCATGCCAACTCTTTCAAAAAAGAAACTTGAGTACCAACAACGTAGAAAAGAGATGGTTCTGACAAGGTGACTGTCTCCGGATACACATCAAAGTCAAAGGAAACTACATCTCAGTAAGGCTCATCACGAGAGCAAGAGTTTTTGTCACCAACCGAGAGGGGGATCAAGGCCCTAATCTGTGGTCATCGGAAATCTTCTGGGTGTCTCAATGTTCCAAAATGTGTGGGACACAGCAAAAGCAGTACTACGAGGAAAGTTCATAGCAATACAGGCCCAAACAACAAGAATTGAAACAGCCCAAAGAAATGCTCTAATCTCCCAACTTGAGGACTTAGAAAAAGAGCAACAAAAAAACCCAAAACCCAGCAGAAGACAAGAAATAACAAAAATAAAAGCGGAGATTAA